>OX465242.1:5879722-6022642 GCA_949987775.1 Aproaerema taeniolella | reverse complement strand
AAGACAAAAAAAGGGGTTGGCAAAAAAAAGACAACGGTCCTGCCTACACACCAGTCTGGAAAACAATTCCGGTTGCTAGCTTGAGCTGCAAAGACTTGTGTCATGCAAGTGCAAGGAGAGGTGTTCCAGGTGCCGATGCGTGAAAAACGATTTAAATTGCACTCTCCTTTGTGCGTGTGAAGGTGCATGCTCGAGAGCGTAGACCGTCCTTTTATTTTTAGATTATATATGAAGGCTGATTTTTATAAGTTAGATAGATTAAAATTAAAAACGTAACACACTTAATCCTCTTTGCACCTAGCGTTAATTGAAAGCTGCAAACTAGTTTGAAAGTTGTAATTTAAAATTACCCTTTACGAGGCTATATAAAATTTAGTTCATCAGAAAGATCTTGCTTGAAACACTAGTTTACTCATGGGCATAAATGTGGGTTAAGGCTCACGAACGTTTTGCCCGCCCGTTCCAGTGTGTTATGAATATTGATGCATAAGCATTGATGCAAGTAGTTTCTCTTCCAAGTGAAGTCTTCATCCTGATTATTAGTAGAAACGGCCATCGTTAGTATGCATCAATATTCATAACACACTGGAACGGGCGGACAAAACGCTCGTGAGCCTTACCAATGTCGCGTTGTTAGCGTCCGCCGAACTATCTTTAAACTGGCAGAACTATGTCTGTTTTTTACCGATTTAGAGATTTAAATTTTAAACTATAGAAAAATAACATAACATTATACGAAGAAATCATTTTTTGTCTCTAATGTAATGGTTCTCTGGCTATAGAAATAAATAAACGTATTCCTTTCTCTAATTCGATTTATTTGTTACACATTTTCTTATTTCTATATTTACGCAGAGTACATTACATTAGAAAATTAGAGCATATTAAATATGTCTTTCATTCATGTCCGAATGTATACATACATACATGTGTGTTACGCAGTTCAGTGTATTTAGACTCTTCAAAACGCGCCGGCGACGTCGGTTGAATATATGGCATCCGCCGCGCTTTATGTTAACCAGCATAACTATGTCTATTTTCACCGATTGTGATGATTTAAATTTTATACTATAGGCGAATAACGTAGAATTATTGTGTACGCTACTTATTTCTCTGTAATACAATTGGTTATCTAGTTATAAAAATAAATATGTATTTTTTTTTGTAATTTGTATTATTTGTCCTATATTTTTGTTGTTTTCATATTTACGCAGTTACATTTAATGAAAACAATGCAGCAAATTTAATATCCTTTCATTTGATACCCCAAACATTCATATGCACTGCGTAATTTAAGTATAATTAACATTTTTCAAAACACGCCGGCGACGTCGGTTGAATATATGGCATCCGCCGCGCTTTAGTTAAACCAGCATAACTATGGCTTTTTTCACCCGATTGTGATGATTTAAATTGTAAACTATAGACGAATAACGTAGAATTATTTGTACCCTACATTTTTTCTCTGTAATATAAATGGTTCTCTAGCTATAAAAATAAATATGTATATTTTTTTTTGTAATTTGTCTTATTTGTCCTATATTTTTGTTGTTTTCATATTTACGCAGTTACATTCAATGAAAACAATGCAGCATATTTAATATCCTTTCATTTGATACCCCACACGTACATGTGCACCGCGTAATTTATGAGTAATTTACGTTTTTCAAAACGCGGCGGCGGCCACATTGATGACGTCATAACTGGTGACCTTGACACCTCACGAAGTGTCTCCCGGCAGTTTTGGGGTCCAGGTGACATGCCTAACCACACATAAAAATTTGGTGCTGGTTTCCGGAAGCGAAATGTTCCGGCCTTTTTTGGACGTAAGGCAGAGCACTACACTGATGTTCTGCCTATATCGTTAGGGATTATAGGCGTGAGCGTATAGATAGAGAATATAATTTCCTGTAACGCTGTGTTTCTGTCTGTATTTATATTCCAAGAGACACGGGGGAAACCCTAGGTCCGTATTACAGAACGCGACTCAGACTCTGATCTATACTTAAGTAGTTGTCGTCTTTGTCATTTTTTTATTTTTTTTATTAATGAAATGAAATGAAATCCCATTTATTTACCAATCCAGAACACAACAAATTAACTATTTACATATAATTTCCTTATTTCTAAGTGCACAACTATTTATAATTTGAAATGTACCGTGTTGGCAAAAAGGTTCTGACTCAGCATATGTTCTGACTCAGTGTATTAATGAAGGGTTCGCTCTTGACCACAATCTAGCCCAAGGGCAAAGATGCGGTCGAGGATATAGCAAGCTCACCCAGAAGAAGCCTATTCACTCGAACTTTAAAGAGATTCGGGTTATATTAATTCGGAAATACAGACGCAGGCAGGGAATTCCATTCCCTAGCAGTGCGCAATACGAAAGATGATGAAAAGCGCTCAGTGCGAATCCGTGGGATATCAACAAGATAGGGATGGTACCCCGCGGTGCGTCTGGACGTCCGATAGAAGAATGGGGCAGGGGTAGAAGATTTTGATAGTGGGAGGATGAGACAATCAATACTTAAGTACAGATCAAGACTTAAGTCTCCTTCTGTAATGGGCTTTTGAGGGTGTAGTTTTTTTATATCGTTTCAGGAGCGAGCCAAGACTGATTAGTTTCCAAAAGGAGGGTTCAGTGGGCCTGCGACTTTGCGGTGGAAATCGCTCTGGAGTGTTCGTTTCGGGAGTTCAGCCCACCAGTCCCGCTGCTCTTCAAGGCTTGCAACCAGCTGACAAGATTCTTAAGGTAAACAACTCTTAAATCGACTACAGCACCCGATAAAGGCAGCACACTTAGGAATAGTGCCATCTCCGTCTCTCAACAGGCCTGGGCCGGCAGTGCGAACAGTGTCGATACACGAAGTTTACGGACTATGAAAGCATGCGTGCGTAAAAACATGTTCGAAAGTTAGAAAAATTATATTTATGGAAAGGTAACAGCTTAAATCGAAAAATATGTTAACTACTTATCGAGAGTGTTCAATCACGAACATTTTGATAGCAAATTCAAGTTCCTGTATGCATTTTACTATCGTTTTTACAGCTTAAAAGATACACAATATTGAGTATTTAGAGGTGACTTTGTGAGCTTTTTCTATCGAACCAAAAGTGCTGAATCATGTTTTCAGCAAACTACTTATCTAGTTTATGTCCTGAATATTACCGTAGTATTTTTTTTCTTCGATTTAATGCAGTGCGTCATGCTTATTTACGCATCATAAAATCGTAATTTAGGTGCTGTAGTCGCCTTAAGGAAGCACTTGTAGCCACTCGCTGATCTCAACCGATCAGTGAACCCATCGTCCCATCAGGTTCCCTGCCTTCTTTTTTTCTTTCTTGACGTCTATCTTGACCAAGGACATAGATGAGGTCGACGATAGAGCTAGTTAACCCAGAAAATGCCTATAAGGCACTGGTACTCCTACGCACCTACGGAACACAGCAAGCTGTTTGGCGTCGGACTTCGGTGGAAGGGTGGTCGCGAACCAGACGGCCCTTTACAGAGCCTACCACACCGCATGACGACACCTCAGATTCAGAACAAATTGAGGTGTCGTTACCTGGGGTGGTTAATAGAAGGCAGGTCTCATTTGTGTTTCCTTAGTCGCCTCTTACGACACCCACGGAAAGAAGTGGGGTGGTGTTATTCTCAACCGATTACCACATGGCAAAAAATTGCTTAACCTCACTGATCTCTATGAACGTTGCTTAACCTCACTGATCACGAGCGCCACTGGGCTGGACTACTAGCTACGAGTTATTTAACTGAATTATTGTGTTAAACTTTTTGGTTTTTACCGTCGTACCTACTAACGAAACGGGGACTTGCAGATAAACACGAATAAAATAAGTAATTCTTCTTATTGATGCGGTGTGAACAACACAATCGCTGATCCTGCGATTAGTCTCCTTTCGTTTCTCTCAAGAGTCAGCTGTAAGATATCCCTCTAAGGGATAAGCTTGCTTTTGTAAATTTAGTTTTATTTGTATCCATCTCTTTTGTTTTGTACTTCTGATTATGTGCAATTAAGTGTTTATATACCAACATACAATTCAATTGTAGCCCAAATTAAAGCGGTGCGGTGACAGCCTAGTTGGTAATGAGCCAGACTTGTAATCGGAAGGTCGCGGGTTCAAATCCTAGTGCGGGACTGTACTACTAAATTCGTCTTTTCGGATTTATGTACGGATTTCTAATTATCACTTGCTCAACGGTGAATGAAAACATCGCGATGAAACCCGCCCGTCCAAGAAAACGAGTGGTCCACCAACCCGCATTGGGCCAGCGTGGTGGACTATGGCCTAAATCCCCTTCGTGTTTCGAAAGGAGGCCCGTGCCCCTAGGTGGGGACGTATATGGGCTGGTAAAAAAATAAATTGTGTTTTTCTTAGGTGAACGAGATGGAAATGAAAGGCGTGACGCGAGAAGAGGCTGTGCTATTCCTGCTTAGCCTGCAAGAGCGTATCGACTTGATCGTGCAACATTCGCCAGACGAATACAACGCAGTGGCCAGCGCTCAGATGCGTAAGTACAGAGGCCGCCCGCGCATCAGGTTACTCCATTTTTGTTGCAAAACCACTTTTATCGCAACTGCACAGAGTGTACGCTTATGGTAACCTGATGTGCGGCCGTCCGTACTCATACCATATTATCTGAATTAGATTGGCTCAAACGACTAGTATCCAGGTCATAACTGTTCAAACAAAAATAAAAAATATAAAAAATAAAAATAAATTTGTATTTCAGAAACATTCACTAACTCGATTTAACTCTAATGGATTTAAAACTCTGATTTCTTTCCTTCTTCTTCTTATCGAGTTAATGGCGAAATGGCAATTTTACAAGCTTTCTATTAACTTGCAATGTAAATATGTTTTTTCGGGTCAAATCTTGCAACATAATTTTAATACAGTTTCCTCAACCGATTGAGCTGAAATTCATACATGTTTAGTTTGGATGAAATGCCTCATGCATTAGATAAGTGACGTCATTCTTTTGCACTTCCATAATACATACAGGGCATTAGGTATCTCTCTTTCAACCTCCCGGGTGGTTAATCAGTCCATGAAACTGAACAACTTCCCCAAGGAACATATTCCAAAATACGAAAAAAAATTTTGATGTCCCATACAAAATGCGCTATATGCTGATGAAGTTTGTATGGGAACTCAAATTTTTTTTCGTATTTTGACACATATGCTCCTTGGGGAAGTTGTTCAGTTTCATGGACTGATTCACCACCCGAGAGGTTGAAAGAGAAATACCTAAAGCCCTGTATAGTTATCGTATGAAAGGGTTTTCTTACTATACGAAAAAAACAAATACTTAAATAAAACATACATACGAGTACATACGCTCACGCTTATAATCCCTATCGGGGTAGGCAGAGCTTCAGTGGTTTTAAAACCACTTGATGCCACGTTTGACATTTTAGAGGGTTATAAGACGAAGGAATAGGTGGTCAGCCATTCGCCCACAATACAGCAAAACCCTCGCGTCCCACTTACTGTCTTCTACTGTATGCCTGGGAAGAGTTGGCAGCTGGTACATTCTAAGTTTTTCTTTAACATCCAGGCCAGCGTAGAGGGTTTAATAAATAAAAGCTTGTTTTAAATAATTTTCCACCTTAAAAAACGTACGAGTCACCGACTTCAATCCCAACAACAGTTCGCACAAAGTAGATAACTAGTATTTTTTGCAGACTACAATGCCTATTAGCAGATAACCACAAACGAAAATTTCACTCATTTATTCAGATGATTTTCTAGTTTGTAGTATTTTTTGTTTTTGTTGATTTTTTTTTAAGTGCTGAATCATTTTCGATAAAATTTATATGAAATCACCTCTGGAGTATACTCTTTCGAACAAAAAAAGAATTCTAAAAATCGGTCCATAATTGGCGGAGAAATCGGTGAATATACATTTAAAAAATATACATACAGTCGAACATAGAACCGCCTGCTTTTTTAAAGTCGGTTAAAATGATTTTTCACGTTTAACTTTTTTTCTTAGCGGGCGATTCGTTCCACATAAAGACCCACTTCCATTACACGGAGCCAACTGACGGAGAGATGTCGTTCCGTTGTGGAGACGTGTTCCATGTGGTCGACACGCTTCACAACGGCACTGTCGGCGCCTGGCAAGTTTATAGGATAGGTAAGTGGAAATTGTCTAGCACAGTGTTTTTCAAACTGTGGGTCGCGACCCACAGGGGGGTCGTGAAGCCTTATTCGGGGGTCGCAGGTAAAAGAAAAAGACAATAATTTGTAAATCCTACACTAAAATAAGACAATTTCAGTGAAAAGGCTGTGCCTGTATAATGATGCCTCCCGTGGCCTTCCGCGTCTACCCCGCGGCAAACTCTTTTATTATGTTTTAAAATCTCCGAAGTAGTACATAGATTTAGCCTAAAAGGGTCTTAGAGACCTTAGTACTTTATATGATCTAAAGGGGTCGCGAAACACTGGACTAGCATATCGATTTTTGACTATCAAAAATGCATACTTATCTGATTTTATACAAACTATTCCTTTTGATATCCCATAACTCTAAGGTCATATTCTATGAATAAAAATAATTTAAAAAGTCCAAGGAACATATGTCCTTAAATGGGTATTTTCGGAGAAATCATCAATCAAACTTAAAATATTTCAAAATCTTGGTCCCATAAAATGAGTCCTAAGTTGGAACACTTTCATTGATAATACGTTTAAATCATTCATAATTTAGAATACGTAACGTAGTGACGCTGCCTCTTGATCGATGGGTCCTGGGTTCGCTCCCCAGTTGGGGCAAACATTTGTGTAAAAAGCAGATGTTTGTTCTCGGGTCATGGGTGTTTGTGTTTGTCTTTATGTGTGTTCCAAGGGACCCACGACGCAAGTGAAAACCTTAGTGTGGGCCTTTGAGTGTGTAGCGTTTATTTATTTATTTGATTCATATACGTGGTCTCATTGATACCCTGGAGTTATGGGAAATCAAACGGAACAGGTTGTATACAGGGTGTAAGGCCAACTTAGAGTGTTAGGGCAATACTTAAACTGTGGAATTTACCCATTATTATGATCGGTTAAAGTTATTTTGTTTTAGACACGTCAAGTTAAAGACTTTTCGTTATTTACCTACTTTGGCGCTACGCAAAAAATAAGTTGACTCTTATACCAATTTTCAACTGTTAAAAATGTATACCTGATTTTAAATACAACTGATTACTAGAGTTGCGACATTTGATTTTAGATTTTCTTTTTATTTATTACTTTTAGAACACGTTGAGTTGGACGTCACAGGTCCATCACCAATAAGAATATACAGGGTGTAAAGGATAACTTAGCAAATACTGAAATGGTGGGATCTACCCATTACTATGATCAACTACAAGTAATTATATTTTCATGGAAATGTCAAGTTACAAATAATTTTTAATAAAAAAATGTTCGGCGCGTATGGGACTTGAACCCACGACCCCAGGATTAGATCTCCTGGTGTTTTCTTTCCCTAAAAAAAACTAAAATATGTATTGTTATACATACATAAACAATACTATGTATTGTATTTATATAAATTATTTATATATTATATGTATGTGTAGTTGTATTTTTATGTAGTTTATATTAGTATTTAGATTTCAGTGGTTAATTGTGCACGTCTGTCTTTATTTATTTTACGCCTCTCACTGTCCCAGGTCTGCTGGAAGAAATTTCTTAAAGAAATAAGCTGTGCTTTTTGTGTTTTTTTCTATTTGTCTGTAATATTTGTGATTTTTTTCTGTGTACAATAAACTGTTAAATAAAATAAACAAATAAATAAAAAACGGAGCCTTTTATGCAGAGCCTTGTCTTAGTGAAAATAAACCAAAGTGAAATTCTCGACAGCAGAGTAGATAGAAATATTTCTTATTAACTTGTGTGACTATTTTTTAACAAATTAAAATTTCTAATCTGAAATCCTAGGCCGCAACAACCAAGAGGTACAAAAAGGCACGATCCCGAACAAGGCGCGCGCGGAAGAACTTGCGACTGCGCAGTTTAACGCCACTAAGAAGGAAATGTCGGGCAACGACGGGAAACATAACTTCTTCAGGAGAAGACGTTCTACGCATCGGCGCAGCAAGAGCCTTGGCAAGGTAAATAGGCTTATTCCTACACCAGCTTTCTGCCCGGGACTTCGTTGTCAAGGGTTGTCTGAAAGAGATCACTTTTAGTGATAACACCGCCGTTTGCACGTGTGTTATTGTTTCCCGCTGTTTTTGTTTTGTTTACGTGTGCAATGAATAATTTATGCATTCATTCGTTCCTGTGGGAATTCGGGAAAACTATGTAGCCTATGTGCTCTAGCCGTTTGAGCGTGAAGAAGTAAAAAACATACAAACACACACACTCAAAAACTTTTGCCTGTACAATATTAATGCGCAGCTCTATTCAAATATGTCATGATAATTATTAAAAAAAAATTGTTTAATATGTCAAACCGTGCAACCTGTTACTAGAGTTGCGACTTCACTTTTGAATTTGACTTCGGATTTTATTTTTATTTAGTACAGAGATCAGCGTATCAGGTTACCCCATTTTCGTTGCTAAACCGTTCTTGTTGAAACAGCATAAAGTGCACGCGTGTGGTAACCTGATGTGTGATCCTCCGTTCGGATCACGTTGTAATGGATGTCACAGGTCCAATAATAATAAAAATACACACATCAACACGGTCTAGGGATATTGCACGAAAAAAAAATGTCGTAAATTCGACTATCTTCATACAAAAAGCAGGCAAAAACTGCATTTTCGTTTTCGTTTCTGTCACGTTTCAACAAATTTCAATTAAAACAAAATTTACTGTCTAGAATTTATAATTTAGGTTTAGAACTTGCTCGTCTAAAAATTATAGCGCTCCATGAATCTCGAGTATGCTTCTCAAACAGACCTCTTTTTTATGAAAAATCGTGCAATATCCCTAGACCGTGTTGATGTGTATATTTATTTTGTTTTATATAGGAGCATTGGGACGAAGTAGTCCTATCTGACAGTATCAGCAAGTTCCCCGCGTACGAACGCGTGGTCCTCAAACAGCCTGGCTTCGTCCGGCCCGTCATCGTGCTCGGGGCCGTTGCCGACATCGCTCGCGAGCGCTTGCTCACTGAGAACCCGGATAAATTCGCTTCACCAAGTAAGTAGCTCACACAGAACCCAAATGAATTCGCATCACCCAGTAACTTGCTCACTGAGAACCCAGATAAATTCACTTCACCCAGTAAGTTGCTCACTGAGAACTCAGATAAATTCACTTCACCCAGTAAGTTGCTCACTGAGAACTCAGATTAGATTCACTTCACCCAGTAAGTTCCTCACTGAGAACTCAGATAAATTCATTTCACCCAGTAAGTTGCTCACTGAGTACCCGGATAAATTTGCTTCACCCAGTAAGTAGCTCACAGAGTACCCGGATAAATTCGCTTCACCTAGTAAGTTGCTCACTGAGAACTCAGATAAATTCACTTCACAAAGTAAGTAGCTCACACAGAACCTTTGTAAATTCACATCACCCAGTAAGTTGCTCATTGAGAACCCAGATAAATTCGCTTTAAGTTATTTAAAGCGAAGTTATTAAGTTATTCACACAGAATAACACCCAGTGAGTTATTAACACAGAACCCAAATAAAGGTCTAGATTTAGAAAAAAAATTTTTTAGAAATGATACTGAGTCTTCATTTTGATCCGGCTTTTTACAAATCAAATTCGATTAACGTAATGGAATCAAATCAATGTTTACGACCCATAAATACTTAATTATTGTTTAGCTAACACTGCTTTACATATTTAGAAATAAAAACAGCTTTTTTAAAGAAAGATTGACAACACAAATGTAATTTTCAGAAATGGACAGCGCATTAGAAGATAGCAAAACGAAGTCAACCGGTATAATAAGACTGTCTAGCATCAGGACGATTATGGAGAGAGGCAAGCACGCCCTCCTTGATATTACACCGAATGCCGTGGACAGATTGAACTACGCCCAGTTTTACCCAATAGTAATCTTTTTGAAGGCAGACAACAAGCACATCATAAAACAACTTAGAGCTGGCCTGCCCAAGTGAGTACAAATACTAAAATAATTTTCCACGTTAAAAACGTAAGTACGAGTCACCGACTTCAATCCCAACAACAGTTCGCACAAAGTAGATAACTAGTATTTTTGCAGATTACAATACCTATTAGCAGATAACCACAAACGAAAATGTCACTCATTTATTTGGATGATGTTCTGTATTGTAGTATATTTTTGATTTTGTTGATTTTTTTAAAAGCGCTGAATCAATAAAGGATTAGGATACAAAGGATACAATAAAGGATTACAATTAAGATTAGGATTAGAATTGTTTTACAATAAAGGATTTACATACATACAATTAGAAAGCGACGTATAATTCCATTTCAGATCCGCCCACAAATCCTCGAAGAAGCTTCTAGAACAGTGCCAGCATATGGAACGCGTTTGGGGCCACGTGTTTACACACACGATCACTATGAACGAGGCCAACCAGAACACTTGGTTCAGCAAACTCACAGACCTCATCCAGAGGACTCAGCAGCAACAGCTCTGGGTCTCTGAGACCAAGGTACATTACCTTTACAGGGAATCGGTTCTCATAGAAGTACTTATATATTTGCACAAATAAGTTTTAAAAACAATGAATATTTGCTTTACAGCATTCGCTTGGGTAAAGAATACTGGGAGCGTTATGGTGTATTCTTATTTAAAGAATTTATTATATCATTACCTATTTTACATTATATTAAAGCTTTTATCAATGTATCTTCTATTAATTTCTAATCTATAAATGTATTAATATGATCATTTCTGTTCTGTCTTGCGGTGTAGCACGTTGAAATGGTGTCGGACATATACTTTCCCATACCTCCGTCCCCGTTCCCCGCCTTTTACCCGATATCCTATCCCTTGAACTACTATCCCCAGTCTCCCCAAAGGCCCCTCAGTTTACCACAAAACATGCATCCATGCAGCACTAATCACAAAACCGCTAAACATCACGACCACGTGTATGATGCTAACAGAAATCACGTAGTGCCTTATTACTACTCAGAGACGCTAACTCCTTGCATGTCTAATAACACCTACGCCGTACCTAATAAGTGCAAACACTTCCAAGCTCTGGAAATGTACCCAAACGAGGAGAAACACGAGTATTATCGAAGGAGTCGCCTCAACCAGCGCTTGCAAAGCAGATTCAGTCCCACTGTGTCGGAAATGTCGCAAGGTTACGGCAAAACTAACGTTTATCAGACACAAGTTTTTAGACCTTATAGCGTCTTGGAAACGGCTACTATGTCTCATGTTCCCAATACGAAGAGACCGTCTTCTTTTGTCCCTATGTCTGAAACATTCAGACCCGCGTCTGCCTTCTTCCGAGAGGAAACAGAAACCCCCAAAGTCCCCGAATGGAAAGCTCGACTACAGAAAGACATGCCCAAACCTTTACCCAAAAGCTTAGGTAAACCTTTTCGACAAGTGTGCCGAATCCCAAATTGCAAATGTAACGAACGGCCAGCGATAGATCTCGAAAGATTTAACCAAATTAAGACTCTTCCTTCTGTGTCTGAAAGATCTCTGAACAAAATTAAAAACTTGTCTCTGCCCTCGCTAAAGTTAGAAGTGTTAGAAAATGACGAAAGCGCCGATAAAACAGAGGCGGAAAGAGACGTGACACCAGCATTAAGTAAGCCGATATCAGAACAACATTTAGGGTATGTCTAAAAAAATTCAAAAATATATCGAACAAAGTTATCAGTAGCGTTAGCACAACAGTTTAAATGCATGCTCGATAATATATATTATTTGATCAAAAAAGCATTTTAGATTAGCACTGTAATAAAACCATGCAATCTGTTTTTTTTAAATTTTAAATTGTTAAACATTGTATCCACTCATAAGATACGGTACTTTCTAAAATGTTTTTTATCAAAATGTTCTATCAATACGTCTTTAAATAAATAATACAACGCACAAGCCAGTTTTTTAAAGTTTCATCGACTCGTTGAATGTTTTATTTTTATTGCGTTGCACCACATCGAAGTTGCATCCAACGGTGCTATTTCACATTTTTTTAATTTATGAAAGGAACTAGTTAGTTTGTTTGCTCATTTTTATATAATTTTGTATATTTTGCTATAATATGTTTACTAATTAGATGAATGATATTGCTTTTGCATTGCTTTGATAGTGTTATTTTTATTTATTTAAAATATTGAAACCAGGGGGGCTACCACCTAAGCGAAGCTGATGCTGATTGACGAGTGGAATGCTGTACATTGCTGTGTTTGTTTCATGTCGTTAATCAAGGTCTCCTTATGAAGAAGCAATCGACAACATTCCATTCGTTCATTCAGCATCAGTTTCGCTTAGGTGGGTAGTCCCTCAGTGTGATTTTACTGTAATTGTAACCAAGACACAATCCATGACTTAGCGTGTCTTTTAGGGATCAGTTTTCAATTCTCAAACATAAAAGTATTGAGTTTGTCTAGACAGTTGTTTATTGCCCTGTAAGAGTTGAAACCTGAGTGCCCAAGTGTGTAAATATCCAATAGCATTTAATCATTCACAGACGCAAATCCCGATTTATTTGTGTGTTATTTGCAATCATTCATTTGTCTTGTCTTATCACCCCATTCCATAACCCACCCTTGGACGCCGCTGCGCAAACAAAATGGCCGGCACTACAAAATGGCGGATACAAAAATGGCGGGAAACAGAGGCCTGAGCCGTTGTCGGACGACTTTTTGTTCTCCATGTCATCGAGTACGGAGAATAGGCTATCGTACGCGTCAAGTCCTGAAAGTGACTTGGAAGTGAGTCCTCCGCCCGCGCCGAGACTGGTCAAATCTTCGTCGGACCCCTCCATAGCCACCACGCAAGACAATGTCGACAGAGACGATGACTTGAATCATATGAACGAAGCTGTGCCGCCACCCTACACGGTTGGTATCATTCTCATTACTTCATTCTTTATCAGGTGTGGTTTCATCTGCCTTTGCCAGTTTATTATAATTTGTTACAAAATTATAGAGTGATGGCAAAATTTTATGTGGGCTTCAGTTTAATTTGTTATTATTTATTAGTATAAGAGTCAATCTGTACCAGGACTTTTTTTATTCTTAAAGTTTACATAACCATTTTAAATACTTTAACAGCAGGGTGGATACGGAGACAGCAAATACGGGTTCTCAACGAACTCGCCCACAAAGAACGGGGCCCATAATGGACAGAATCCACATAACGTGGGCCCTCCGGGCAACGACGCACCGGCTTACCACTCCAACCCGATGGCCCATTCGCCACCACACTCGCCCTTGTATGGAACTGGTGAGACCTAGCTCTGTTTTACATCCATTCTTGTTTTATTTAAATAAGTTTTTATCAGGGGCAAAAGAATGATGAGTGAATGTGTTGCTACATCTAAAATTGTATTTAAGGTTGAATTTATTGCTTAAGCGAGGTGTTTTATGAAGCAAAAGCGAAATTATTTTATTTAGTATTTTTAAGTGGAATAACTTTTTATATGATATGAATCTAAAATCAGTTTTACTTTTAGTTACTTTTTCATTGCGTAAATAAATTAGGTCAATAGATTACGTAATTTGTGATCCAATAAAAATCTCTAATCTAACCTTATAACCCTTTACTTAGACGACTGTCATACGTTCCTTTTGGTCATGCGCTCATATCTAACAAAGCATAAAATAGTTAAAGAATCTTTTTATACCGCAAATAAATTGGTGGTAAAAAACCTTCCTGACTGCAAATAGATTGCTGGTCAAACTGCTGTAAAAAATATTATAGGTTCGCTTTTAATTAAATAGGGTCTGTGCTAGGGCCGTGGTCTAAAACGGCTGTACAGCACACCACGTTGCAGCGTTTGAGTGTATTGTTGCAAAAACCGTGATTTCTTATCATTGAATGAGACACTGTAGTATTCTTTTTTAATTGGCATGTGTAAACTGATTACGTTGTGATTCATTCGCGTAAGCTTTGAGTTACAGCCTATTCGCCGTAAAATTAAGAATACACTTACGGAACTCTTTTCCAAATCAAATCAAACAATTGGCCATACATAACAAGAAAAAGATGAAAAAAAAAATTATTTACCAGAAGCTTTTATAATAAACAGTATTACCCCGGTCCCCACACTAGGCAAGCCTGTACCGTGGGGTCCCGTACAACGCATGTCGACTTATAAACATCGCAAAATCTTGTCTAGTACACTATTTCTCACAGGTGAGGTTGGCTGGAAGAGATCTCTTCTAGAGTTATCTCTAGCTTATGCTCGCCTTTGTAAACGATTTTTCTGTAAAAAATTTATTACTTTGTTGTGTAATAAAGAATATAAGCAATAAAAATATAATATGAACAATACGAATAAAATACCAACAATCCCTAAATTTTCTCATCGTGTGATGCGATGCATCGCAGATGTCTAAATATGTAGATAGAAACTAAATTTCTGACATTTGCACACCTGCATGCAGGTTGGATACATGAGTCAAAACATTGTTAACTCCGTCTACATCTTGTCATCATTTACTGTATTCATGCAAATCAATTATTATTATTACTTTTTTTTTGCATTAATTGTCATAACATAAGTATTATGAGGGCCATAACAAGAGTCTCTGTTGTTCTTGTACTGTCGACACAGGGGTACCTTAAATCATTGAGATAAAGGCGATAGTAGAACTACACTGTCAAGCTTGAGCTGCTCTTGACTGTACTTAAAATCTTAGGTTACGACAAGCGAACATATGTTTTATTAGGTTTTAGTCGGATGTTAGGATGCGACGTATAAAACTGATAGACATGTAGCGCTAAACTGATATAAGGTTGTAAAACTGATCTAAGGTTTAAAGATGCGTTGGGCGTTTGCCTTATTTGTTGTATTTGTGGGGTGTTTACTTTGTAGTGTGAATATTGATGTTGTGTTGTATAGTGCCAGAGTTGCCGCCGCGAGGGACGGTGACGCGTCCGGCGGGAGGGGTGTTGCTCCCCGCCCCGCCCCCCGGCAGACCCCCCCACTCCTTGCGACACAATCCACCGGTAAGAAATACCAGTTTGTCTTTTTTTTTAAATAAACGCTACACTCTCAAAGGCCCACACTTGTGTATTTTTTTATGAGATCGGTTAACTCTTGACCTCAATCTTGACCAAGCAATGGGCTGTTACGTGTATTTTCTATTTTTTTATTTTTAAATTTTGTGTTGTTATTCCTTCTGTTGTTGTTGTGATGTAGTGCGTATGTCAAATAAACGTTTTGAATCTTGATTAACTTTAAGCTACGTTTCACCAACAGAGTAACAGGCCGAGTGCTCAAGAGAGGCTGTTCGGTCCGCCAAAGGAGGCCGGGAGTGACGAGGCGTCCACATACAGCCCCCGACCCACCAGCATGATCATACAACCCACGCAAAGTCATGGCTCTTTAGATCGACATCGCCACCCCAATAACCCGGTGAGTTTAATGCAGGAAGATTTTTTTATCACCATCCAAATTTTTTGTAGGTAAACTTTATACAAATTCTACGTTTCATATAAATATTTCAAGCTGGATCGTCTGAAGCATGAAAATAAATCAAAATTTTTCTATGGAAAAAAAACATGTGCAATGGACTTGAAACTTGGTAATAGTACTCTTTAACACAATTTGTGACACCCGTGTTTCTGCGTTTTACAAAATTCATCCTCTAAGACGTTAAAAAGGGGTATCAAAATCTGAAAAATCGTTCTATCAACATTACTGACACCGTAAGAAAAATTTGGCTGGTGATAATAAAAGTCACCCTGTATAAACGCCACGCACTCTGTTTAGAGGAATCATTTCACAAGAGAAATAAATCCATACTATTCCTTACTTAATATTATTGAGCCCACCAAACTGATCAACTTTCCTAAAGAAAAGAAAATTCACCTCCATACGTACGTTTCAGTATAGCATTATATTGACCCATTACATATCCATCATCTCCTCTCTTGGACGACGCACCTATTTCAGACCACCTATTTCATATTTTAAGATTACCCAAAGTCAATATTTTTTCTGTACTTTTAGCAAAGTTCATACGACGGCACCTCGTCATACGACTACGGCAGCGCCCAAAACAATGGTAACGTAATGTGTGCGAGGTTACCCCCGAACGCTCCCGATGACCTCAAAGTCGCCCCGCCTTCCATGTAAGTATACGTCTTATATATATATTTTTTAATGTTGTAGAAAAATGATATATAAGGTCCTAATTTATTAGTCACTTTCCTTTTAACACGTTATTGTGTAGGTCAAAATATATCATATGAGTCAAAAAACAAAAGCATAATATTAAATTTAAAAGGTCTTGAAAAATTTTGTTATGATATTTTTTCATTACTATGTTGAATAAACCCATCCATTCAAACGTAAATAATAATGGCAGTAGTAGAGCGGGCGAGCGGGGAGTGGACGGCT
Organism: Aproaerema taeniolella; assembly: GCA_949987775.1. Classification (NCBI taxonomy): domain Eukaryota; kingdom Metazoa; phylum Arthropoda; class Insecta; order Lepidoptera; family Gelechiidae; genus Aproaerema; species Aproaerema taeniolella. Next base: position 6,006,139 of record OX465242.1, on the reverse strand, counting down.
ATAATCGAAAGAGAACCATTCCTTTATCTTTAAATGGAATTTTTTTTTATTTTTTTTACAAAATTTAATTTTCAGATAATTAATTTTTATGTTGTTTTTTGGAATACTATCAACCTATACAATAACGCCTTAGAAGGTAAGTGTCTAATAAATTAGGACCTTATATATGTTAAAATAAATATATAAGATTTACAAATCTAGCTGACTAGAAAGATAACATCGAAATCTTGAATTTTTGCCACTGGGCTACGAGCGTCTTTGTGAAATAACTATATTACATAATTCTGTTTTGTTTTCAGTAAAATGGAGCCTCCGCCCCCGCCAAATCCCACCACCATGTCCGCCCAGAGTCCACAACGGAACTCCAACTCACACGAGCACAACTCACTCGACTATAGAAATTCGGATAATAACTACAGGTCAGTCTCTTCATCTATACACTAATATTATGAAGAGGTAAGATTTGTATTTTTGTATGTAACGAATAGGCTCCGAAACTACTGGACTGATTTCAAAAATTATTTCACCATTAGGATGCTACATTATCCCTGAGTAACATAGGCTACATAATTTTCCCGAATTCCCACGGGAGAAAAGTCCCGAGCGGAATGCTTCTTCTTCATCAGCCCATATACGTCCCCACTGCTTGGGCACGGGCCTCCCTCAATAACATGAGGGGTAAATGCCATATTAAAGAAAATGTTGGACGACCTTAAAATGAAAGAAAATCAAGTCTTTCCCCAAGGAACGTAAAACGTTCATTAAAGTTAAAGTTTCTTTAAACTTTTAACGGCCAGTTTGGTTGAGTGGTAGTGACGCTGCCTCTTGATCGACAGGAAGGCGCTTGGGTTCGATTCCCGGCCTGGGTAAATATTTGTGTAAAAAACAGATGTTTGTTCACGAGTCGTGGGTGTTCTTATCTGTCTTTGTATGTGTTTTCTATGACTCACGACACAAGGGAAAACCTTAGTGTAGGCGAGTATGTAGCGTTTATTATTTTTTACGTCAACAAGACGGAACGTGACAGTTTGATACGTTCAACTGTATTCATATATACGCTCACGCCTATAATCCCTTACAGGGCAGGCAGAGCATCAGTGGTTCTAGAACCACTAGATGCCACGTTTGACACAAATAGGGATGTTGACAATTTTTTTTTATTGTTTATCTTAAAAAGGAACTGAATCCAAAACTCAAAACCGAAATAATTTTTGAAAACTATTGAGAAATAAAAAAGTTACAAGCTATTAAATTTCAGAGGGGGACACGGTCAAAAAACGAAAAAGAGATGCATTTACCGGCATGTGACGTCACCGCCATTTGTTTGCGTAGGTAAAAACGAGATAACTAGCTCTCCCCACAAAACGAGATAGCTAATCCTTACGATCATATAAATGCGAATAACTTTTTCATTTATTAACCGATTTTAATGCTGTTTTCGGATATTAATATACTTCTAGCATTATTTTTCCTTCACATACAATTATTCATAAAATCAAACACTGTCAACATTCCTATTGTGAGGGTTATCTCAGATGGAAGAAATTGCATAATGGTGAGAGGTGGTTAGCCCATTATACAAAACCCGCCTTGCATCCCTTTTACAGACTTTTGCTGTATACCTTGGAAGAGTAGGTAGCTGGAACATTCTAAGTTTTTCTTTCACTCCAGGTCCAGCGTGTTAACCTTAACGGACTTCTATGCAACTATAGCTAACTATGGCCGTTATCAGCTGAGTCGTCGGGCCATAAATCATTTCCCTATGTCTATCTCGTTTGCACTTACGGGCCTTACATTCCTATCTCTATTCGTCATCAGCCCATATACGTCCCCACCGAGGGGCACGGGCCTCCCTTCGAAACACGAAGGGGATTTAGGCCATAGTCCCCCACGCTGGCCCAATACGGGTTGCTGGAGCGCTCGTCTTTCGAAAATGAATTTTCTTGGACAGTCGGGTTTCATCACGATGTTTTCCTTCACCGTTAAGCAAGTTATAATTAGAAATCCGTACATAAATCCGAAAAAACGAATTTAGTGCTACAGGCCCGCACCAGGATTTGAACCCACGACCTTCGGATTATATTTATTTGTTCTTATGTTTATTATTAATAAATTATTTGATTTGATTTATGATTTACGACTCAGTTGATAACGGCCATACTATAACACTTTTGCTTCCTGTAGACCTGCCGAGGCGTACCGTAGCCCTCAAAGCGGGCGTCCGCCACCCATCAACGGGACCAGCTCGCACACACCCGCCCACGCCAGAGGACCTTCACTGCCCAACGTGCCCACCAATGACCATGCCAAGTATAGGTAAGCAAAGTGTTGTGTGAAAGTGTGTTTACGTAGACAGGGTGACTTTTTAATTTACTAGCCAAATTTTTCTTGCGGTGAAAGTAACGTTGATGGAACGTTTTTTTTACCAGCCCATATAGTTACGTCCCCGACGAAGGGCACGGGCCTCCCTTCGAAACACGAAGGGGATTTAGGATATAGTTGGTATAGAATATTTGGCACGAATGTCCATCTAACGGAGCGATGGATCCATTAGAAATTCTTTTAAAAAAATCAGCTGTTCTTTTCATATTTTGAATTACTTATGTTCTTTACTTATGTAAAAAAAAATTGTGAGTGTGTGCTATAAAGAGTTTCTATCTATCTTTGAAGAAAGTTGTATAGCAGTATTTTCGCTAATTTCAATTCACCTATTCGTAATAGAGTGAAAATATGTTTATTTTGTTGATGCGTAGTCAACTTAGGTGCTGACTGAAAAGCAGCCTGGCTGAGGCAGCACCGTTTCACCACATCATTCATTTGTATGCTATTTTGGTGTCTGTATTGTATGGTGAATAAATTTCTTTTTCTTTCTTTCTTTCTTAGTGCCCGCACGAACTCAGCGTCCCAAGCCGACTACAGCGGTCGCGGCGCGTCCGTGCCTCCATACAAGCCGGTGCCGCCGCCCAAACCCAAGCATTACCGACCACCGGACAACGCGCATCATCCCAGAAACGGGGTAAGATATTTTTTTTCATCCCATCTATTCGAAAAGGACGACTTGGTTGGCCTTTTTAAGTGCACCCAAAGGTGGTGTTTTCTATAAGAAACTTTTAGCGGGCAGTAATGAGTTTTTAATCCTCTTTATAAGTGCGCCACAATTATCTTTGCCGCGCACTTTTTGAAAAAGTGTTAGTTGTTTTATTATTAGACACCTACTATTTAATTTCGTTTGACTAGGTCTTAAAACTTATTCTATGTAGCGGTGTGTTCTACCTTTTACAATTTTACGCAACACACTCAAACGGCCTCAGTTAGGTTTCCCTTGAAGCATGAGTTCTTAGGAATAAACACTTGAAAAAAAATTACCGTGGGACACACATTTTGCTGTCAGGACGCCTTAATGTATCAAAAATCAGGCAGTACAAGTGGTACCACCTCTTCCGGGGTCCCACTACGTATTTATTTATTGTCTTTTAAATGCGACCGGTTTCGTACACCATCGTCAGGCTGTGAAGTAACAAATAATGTTAGTAGTAGAATAACTCTATAATAAAATAATAGTAGATTACCCAACAAGTGAAAAAAAGGTGAATTCTTTTCGAGGGATACAAGAGCCGAGATGAATTTTTTTTTCACGTGTTAGGTACTCTGCTTTTTACCATTGACTACGAGAAAGAAATAATTACACTGTGACAGTAAATTATCAACAATAGCTGCTGCTTTAACGCGAAATGACTCTGGAACGAGAGGTTCACTTTCATCAACTCATTTTATGATTTTGAGACAAAAACTTTTAACAGAAACTTTTAATTGCATGAAAATTGCACAGAAAATTGGCTGAATTACTTATTCTAAATTTAAAATGTTTAACCGAGCCATATTCCATACAGCCAGTTATTACATACAGCCAAGTTTTAGTACGTTTTTATAGCGAGAGTATGCAACCTCCTTGCACATTTTATTTTGTTTTCTTACTAAAATCCGTAAAAAAATGTTTAAAACAAGCCTTTTGCCATAATAGGATCAAAGTACTTATCAATACGAATCAATCGAGCCCAAACTGAATGGGGTATGTGTCGTTTTATTGCGACGTTCCTCTAGCCACCTTCCACTCCAGCATCAGATCAGCTCCGTGTCATCATAATATTGCATTGTCATCCGATATACATATGCATGCTAAATTTCAGCTCAATCGGAAACCGGGTAAAATTTCACTTGCAAGATTTCATTACAGACACAGGTAAAAGTAAATAAAAGCTTGTAAAATAAAGTCATATTTTTTTGTATTATAATATATTAACCCTGCACATAATTAACCTGCACAGAGCATGGACCCGAGTGGGCTCGCAACGGGTCAGGTGGGCCCGGCCACGCCCCCACGCCCACCCGCGCCCGGTTTCCCCCACTACTCCCACCAGCACTCACATTCGCAGCCACATCGTGTGCCCACGCATCATTCATACCAACAGGTAATTTTTACACTGCTTATCCCTACTAATATTATATACGCGAAAGTAACTCTGTCTGTCTGTTAAGCTCTCACGCCCAACTACTGAAACAATATTGATGAAATTTGATACAGAGATAAATTAGACCTTGGGAAAGGACCTAGGCTACATTTTATCCCATAGCTGGGCACGATAGAACCTGTAGTCGACGCGAGCGGAAAGTTAGTTGTTGTTGTTGTAAAGGGGCAAAAATTTGGAAGCAAAAAAGTAAAATTTTGGCTTTAAAAATTTGTGAAAAAGTGAACAAAAGGTTGAGCAAACAAAAAAATAATAATGGTAGAACAGTTGATTTCCATAAGTAATTATTTTTTTCAGACAAGTCATTACTTTGAGCAACCCACTCATTATTTTTGTAGAACCCACTTCTCGATTCTTATGCAGCCTTTTTGTCGCCGAGTCAATATTAGAGTCGCAAGTTTATTTTTATTTCTGACAGATTATTTTTTTAGCAGGCTAACTTATTGTTATTCTTCCAAAATGGGGTATTTAACGATTTTTTTATTATTATTGAAATTGAAGCTTACTTTATAAATAGCCTGGTATAAATAGTTTTTTAATATCTTTAGAAATATAAAAGATATGAATTGTATAAAACTATCAATTAGACAGAGAGGGAAAATACGAACAGTTGACGTCATAGTTAGGTTTATTTTCTGTAAACAGTATAATCTTTTTAAGCTGTTCTATAGTTATGTTTTAGTAAATAAAGAAATTTGATATCAGTCAACTAAAACAGTTTAAGGTTTGTCTGGAAGAGGTCACTTTTAGTGATAAGACCCCTTTTTGCACTTGTGTTATTATTTCCTTCTGTTTTTGTTTTGTTTGCATGTGCAATAAAGAATTTATTCATTCATTTATTCAACTACCCAATAGTATGCCTTCAGTTTTAAACTGAATAAATGAATGTTCACCAACCCGCATTGCGCCAGCGTGGTGGACTATGGCCTAAATCCCCTTCGTGTTTCGAAGGGAGGCCCGTGCCCCTCGATGGGGACGTATGTGGGCTAGTAAGAAATGAATGTATTATTATCTGTTTTTCAGCAAAACATGTATAGTGGTCAGATGCAGCCTCAGTCCCCGCCGTATTCCGGCCCGCCGTCTCATCACCGCGCCATCAACTTGCCCCACAACCCGCATCTTATAGGTAAGATAAGATACATTAAAATTTATTCTTCAAAAAATAGGTCAACATGTAGACATAGACATTTATTATTAGTAATTTTTCATTACAAGTCAAAACAATATTTTTTTTTGACTTGTACAAATAATAAAAAATAAAGTAGGTAGGTAATGTCAGCATAATTATAAAGTACATTTAAATTATAAAATAACAATTAAATTAAAAACACAAATTATATTATTATTAAATGTTATTTTTCAATTTATCGAATTCCGAGAAGCTGTATAACGCTTGCTCTGACAAAAATGTCCTAAATTTGCGTTTGAAACCGCTTTGACTGGAAGTGTTTCGAATGTGCACTGGTATTTTATTGTACAGACGTGGCCCCATAGCGTGTATAGTTCGAGTGGCTTTCTCGAGAGTCTGAGGCACATAACATAAAATATACAATTTATGTTGTAACTTTCGCTAATTCTCACAATAAGAACCTCAGGGTTCCTCTGCTGTGAGGATGGGCAGTGTTCACATTAACAAACAGTAGAGAAGGATACAAAAGTGCTTTCCGCCCGGGACGGAATTCGGGAAAATTATATAACTTATGTTACTCAGGGATAATGTAGCATTCAAAAGGTGAAAGAATTTTTCTAATCGGTGTTGTAGTTTCGGAGCCTTATTCAATGCAAACAGATAATCAAATCTTTCCTCTTTATAATATTAGTTTAGATTTTTTTGCGTTATAATTTTCCCGTGGAAATACTTAGGTTGGTATTACAGAACGCGACTCAGACTCTGATCTATACTTAAGTAGCAGTCGTCTTTGTTATTTTTATAGTGAGAGAAAGAGACAATCAATACTTAAGTAAAGATCAAGACTCGAGTTTCCTTCCGTAATACGGGCTTTAGAAACTCTGATTACGGTTTTCAGATCTAGCGGGTAGCAGAGAGCAACGCGGCTCAGCTTTCGAGCTATACCGCAAGCCACAACACATGCATAACTTGAGGTAAGCCCACCCCGTCCCAGCGTAACATCCCTTCTTAATCTGTCAAACTACTAATTCTACAAACAATTTACAACGGGACCCACTTCCCACTGAATTAATTCAAATTACTTAATAATGCGCTCATCAAAGTTACCTACAATGCTTTTAATTTCTTGTTGTGTTTCGGCAATCATCAACTTTCTGAATCCACAAATACAAATGTCTATGAATAATTAGATTAGATTTTTTTAGAATCGTGAGAGACAGCTCAATAACAAAGCAAAATAAGCCGTAGCGCTTTTGCATTACATTCCATTTTTGGTTGTTCTCATTTGTATCTTAATGTTAAGATCATTGACTTCGTCTTATTCTCACATCCGATGCCACTTTCAATAAATGAATTGAACACCATTTTTATATCAAGACGTAAGGTATAAATTTGAATAAACAAAACCCGAATGTAATAAAAACGGTTTAAGGGTCATTTTGCGTTGACAACTGTCTATCACCGTAAAACCGACGATAGCCGAAACTTGTAGCCTAGCCACAAGAGAATAGAAGAAGTGTAGAGTAGTCTGTAAATGTAAAAATACTAATTTACCATTACATAACTTCATATGTGCGTCACAATAGAATCAATACAATTTTTTGTAGAATTGGGTAAGTTGTCAACTTGTGTTACATTTGTCATATTTTCTGAAATCCCTCTGAGAATCTTTCATATGAATAAAATTAATCAAAACTTTCCAATAAACAAACATATAAAATCACTCGAATTCTTTGAATGCATGTTGTCATAAGTAATCATTTGGAGACAATCAGTGACTTACAATAGGCGTAGCCAGGGTGGTTGTCTTGGGTTCTAGAAAGTTATAACTACCATTTTCACTATTATAGGCAACAGTGTCTCAGAACATATCTATTTGGCGTCAATTCTAAAGCAATAAAATATACACATCAACACGGTCTAGGGATATTGCACGATTTTTCTTACAAACGAGGTCTGTTTGAGAAGCTACAAAAGCATACTCCAGATAGATGAAGTGCTATAATTTTAAGACGATCAAGTGCTAAACCTGAATTTTAAATTATTATTAATAAATTTTGTTTTACTTGAAATTTGTGAAAACGTGACGAAAATGAAAAAAAAAATTCACGTAAATTCGACTATTTTCATACAAAAAGCAGGCAAAAAGTGCATTTTTGTTTTCGTTTCCGTCACGTTTTCACAAATTTAAAGTAAAACAAAATTTATTGATTAGAATTGAAAATTCAGGTTTAGCACTTGCTCGTCTGAAAATTATAGCCCTCCATGTATATTATGCTATTATAGCTTCTCAAACAGACCTCTTTTGTATGAAAAATCGTGCAATATCCCTAGACCGCGTTGATGTGTGTATATTATTTCTATCTCTTTACACCAAAGAGAGAGAGATAGTGTGAGTTAAACTTATGTTATAGATGAGTAGTATGAAGGTCCAATTGCGCTCCCTCGCTACGCTTATGACAATCGTTCTCGTTTCTCTCATATATCTAGACCAGCCCCTTTCTACAATTTGCTCTAACATGCAAACACCAATCGCTTCACAAACGACTAACAAAATGTCTTGTCGGGCCACAGTATTAGTATGGTTTTGTATGTGGTTATAAACAATTTTATATATTCTGTAACATATGTTTTTATATCGGGGCGTGTAAGTCTGTAAATTGTAATATTTACTTAACATTTGTAATATAATAGTATTTAGAATTGTTCGCAAACAAATGACCATTAGCAGTGCGTGTCTGCATTTTAGTGCAACTTGATTATTTCGTTCAAGCATATTGAACTAAAAAGTCGTTTCTTTTAAATATGTAATATGTTTCTTTACTAATTTGCCCCTCACTCTATTAAATCTTACGTTCCCATACATATGTGTATTTATTTTCATCTAAATAGTTTCTTTATACAATATGTAAAAGTTATTTTTTGGTTCTGTCCCTAGTGACATTTATTTCAATATGCTTTATGCAGAATCTTAAATTGAGCTCTTAAAAATTGTCATCTGTTACATAAGACACGTAGGATTCCTCAATATGTTTCGGCAACCCTCGGCTTGATGCTGGCAGGAAACTATTGATGATCTGAGTGTCCTTGTATCCGTCATCCAGTAACTAAGCGGGTGTTTGGTTGTGGGTTTCCGCAGCTCTTCCGACGCCATGAACTCGAGTGTAGAGCGCGACGACACTTTTTCACCAAAAACTAAAAAGAAATTAGCTAAAAAGCCGTCGTTCATTAAAAACGCTGTTCTCGACTTGTTCCGTTCGAAAACAAAATCGCAGAAAGTGTCTCGGCAGAAGTCGCTGTGTGAGAGTGACTTGCAGCAGAGGCACATGCCAATGCTGCGGCGGGAGAAGTCCGACTTGGGCGAGGCTAGCGTACACTTGCGGAATACGCATATACGGAACCAGATGCTGCAACGCAGTAACTCCTCTTCGTACGAGAAGCCGACGCTAAAGCCCATCCTCAAGCGTCAGAGCTCTTTCTGCGACGACAGAAGCGGCGAACTCTGCACGCTCCAAAACTACGACGCAAAGCCCATCGCCAAAAACCTCAGGAGACAAAACTCCATGTGCGAAATAGAAACCGAACCTAAAGTTACCCCACTGTTGCGTAGACAGAACTCTCTCATCGAATACAACAGGAGAGGGGTCTACGGACAGACCTCCAGCTTTAATATGATTACCAAAATAGACCCAATTTACCAAAGACAACAGCAATCGAAACATGAACCGTTCCATCCCTCACAACCGCTACCTCTAGAGCCCGCGTACCAAAGCAAAGAACACATAGTTTATGACCCTATTCCTAAGCCGAGAAGAACATACGCTTCTCTATATGACACCTCCAGTGAAAATCCTTATGCGAGTAGATCTGAAATGTCCAATCAGAGCTTTGAAAATCCCTACGGTAACCGCCAAACTATTAATGCATCGATGAACGATCCGCCATATGCAACAAAAAGTGAATGTGTGCGAGAAAATCCTTATGCAACTAGAAATGAATTGATGGCTGAAAGTCCATACGGCTCGAAGCAAAAAATCGGTAAACTTTCAGAATCACTTTATAGCGAGTCACCTTATTCAAGCAAAGAGCAAATGCTTAGGCAAAGGATGACATCAGAAAGTCCTTACGCCACGAAAGAGGAAATGTTACGACAAAGATTCTCAGAGTCACCTTACACTACTAAAGAGGAAATGCTGAAACAGAGAATGGATAGTTCTTTCAGCAAAGAACCGAACATTCCAGGAAAGAGAACGTACGATCCGTCGCCGAACCTTTCGTGGTCTGAAAGTCCTTACGGAGTGCGTCCCGAAAGGAGGTTGCAGACTCCCGTTAACTTCCCCGGTAGAATATCCCCAATGAGCAAGTGTATGAGCGAGCCGCCATATGCTTCTAGAACAGAAATGATGGCAAGAATAGGACAGACTGATTCTCCGTACGCTACTCGACCCGAAGTAAAGTCAAGTTGCTCTGACACTCATTACGAAAGCCGATCAGAAATGTTTGAATTCAAACAAGAAGCCCGACCGGCCTCGGCCGAGTGTACTTATGTATCTAAACAAGAAATATTGTCACAGAAAGCAGCTCTACAGGCGAGCAGAGAAAGTTGCACGATAAAATTAGAAGAGAAACTCGAAATAATCAGACAAAGAAACCAAGCAAAGAAAGATATGATTTATCAAACCAGAAAAGAAGCAAACGAAAGCGATTCAATGAAAATAAGAGAACCCTTGTATGTTTCCAAAAGAGAACTCAAGGAATGTGTCATTTACGAATCTCATCAAGAAAACAAAGATCCTGTACCGTTAGACATCCAAGACAGTAGTGCCCGGAGCAGCCCTTACGAACTGAGCGACGCTAATCACTTGTCTCGTCGGGAGCCGATATATCAATCTAAAGCAGAGGCTGAAAATGCTGCGAATTGCGATACATTCCAAGAGATAGACTTTTCCAAGCTAAGATTGACAGAATCAAAAACTGACGCAGAAAAAGAAAAGTCTTTGAACGCTGAGGGCAACACTTTAAAGGGCGAACCGGTCTACACTCCGCGTCTGCATGGAAAAACTGACGCATCGGTTCCATACGAGTCCGCGACCTCAATAGACACGCAGTATACCTCTGAATGTAGCATGAACTTTGAGAATAAGCCCCAGAGTACACCCTACGCATCCCAGGATCTGGACGAACGTTCCACGAAGCCGAACCGAACCGTGACATTCTGCGAACAAATTGTCGAGAGGAGCCTGGAGAACAGCCAAGACACCTCAGAGAACTTATCTAACAGCCAAAATGAGACAACGGTAATAAGCAATCAGAATACTGTTGTGCAGGCGTCATGTTCTGATGCGAACGGAAATAAAACTACTGATGTTGAGCCAGAGGGGCCTCACACAACTTGGGGGATATTTGACAGTGAGGGTGGCGTCTTAGAGGATAGGCAGTGGGGCGTTTCATTAATCATACCACCGAAAGCTATAGCTCCCGGCATCAAGCAAAAGATCTACTTTACGGTGTCAGACCCGCGGCTCAGCCAGCGCGTGGGGGGCCCGCCCATCGATATGGACAACGGTATGGCTTTTATAATGGAGCACGCGACTACTGTAGTGACGTAGACTGCACATACTAATTGACAATTAACCCTTGCAAGTGGAATGGATAAAGCATAGGCCACGCAAAAATTGGGAATGTTTATAGTTGAATGTTTTTGCAACAAAAATCTTATCTAAAAAAATTATAGAATAAAAGAATGTTACTTGAAGCGTCTTACTTTGCACGAAGATGATATTTAGCATGATGGTTGCGGGAGCTCACGTTGTTATAAAATTATGCTTATATAAATGTGTACGCTATTTAGGCAGATTAGTTTACGTTGCACCCATTCTCAAATACACCTCTCGGTTTTCGTAACCATGATAACTCACTGGAATCTTTACTGCGTAATATATAGCACGATCCGTGGTGTGTGTTGTGACTTGTTGATTCCTTGACAGGATGACTAACAAAGCGTTATTTACATTATAGTTTCTACCACACAATACACTCGTACTTAGAGATTGAGGAGCGCAGGCATCAGCGGCTGTGCTACATGCAGCCCACCATGTGACGTACGTCAGTTTTTATTTGCGCACTGTACCATAATGTGCAATTCTTCTGTTGATCCCATTAGCTGTCTTTCAATGTTCGAGTGACGTCGCATTTCTGCCTATTATGCGTACTGTTATTGCAATATCTTAGCTATATTTATCATCTTTTCTACCGAGGTCCTATTATATTGTTGGGTCTTATTCATTCCGCATAGCTTCTATAAACCGCTGACTCTAACTATGCCTCGCTCGCTTTTCTTTCGATGTGTTGCGATTTGTGTTTGTGTTTTCTTACTTTAAAAAAAACTTTACCCTCTAAAAGTTAACAAGGTTTACAACAACATCGCAGAATTGAACACTGTTGATCCCGCATCCACACATTTTCTCCGAAATTCACAAGAACCGCACTGTACGGAAAAAATCTTTTTTCCTAATTCACCCTGGAAGGATCTTGAACACTAAAAAAATAATGAGATTTCCATTAATCAAGTGTGATCTGCGCAAAATGAGCGTTTTTCTTTTAATCATCGAGCACGTTACGAATAGAGGTGCATTGAACGTGAATTAGTTAAAAATTCATTCTCACCAATCACCAATAGCTGGGGTAAGGGGGATACGTGTCCTATCTTGCTTGCGAGAGAGAAAGAGATGGAACTACTTAAAAAAAATCCTCGCTGTCTCTACAGATAGAAGCAGTATAAAAATGCTGTTTTATTGTACTAAAAAGACCTAATTACTTAATTTTATGCAATGTTTGAAGAGTTTTTTGCATTTTTGTCATATCGATGTTATTGTGCCTGTTCCGTACCTACTGATGCTATGCCATAAAACTAGAGGGCGATACCAGATACATACAACAAATTGTGTGACGCGTCCATGTTAGGTGTGCTGGAAAAACGCCCATATTTTTTTAATCAACTACAAGATCCTTCCAGAATAGAGTTGTTGCCGTTAGTGCGATAACTGTACATAAAAGTTTAGTTAAAAAAGGTTACCTGAGATGTCAAAGCCTATATTCCAATCCAAAACAACTTTCCAATGGATACCGATCGCAATAAAGCCACAAAATTTCTTTAAAAACAGTTATGACCTTGATCATAGTTATGATCTATGACCTTAGTCAAGATTGAGGTCAAGAGTTAACCCATCTTATAATAATAAAATAAAATAAAAGTTAAATAACAAGTCATAGCAATAAAAGTTTTTAAAACCAAGTGGTTTTGCGGTCAGTTGTTTGTATGAAAAATATGTTTTGTAGCTTGGTATGTATATGATGATTTGATAATTATTCGAAAATCAATATGAATCTCCCATTAAATTGTACAACTTTCTTCAAGGAACGAAGGCCGAAAAGTGAAAAAAAATACGAGAATGACTCAAACATAAAACTGATATGTGAAATTAAAACTTTTGTTTTTAATATAATATAAGTAAGTAAGTACATATTATGTTCCTTAGATAAAGTTGTTCAGCTACATGGGTAGATGCACATCCTAAGGTTTCGCTAAGTAATAAAATGACACCTCATGTACCTTATTGCGACAAAACTAAGCTGACAAATAATTAAATACTAAAGAGGGTCTAAATTCTCACAGAGTGAAAAAAAAACCTCCTAAAAAGCTATATTCAAAATCCTGAACCAGTATCACTTACAGAACACTTTTTTTTCTGTAGTTTTTTTTTTCCTAAACGTAGACACCACGCTCGGGGGGTGCTACTCGCACCCCTCGAGTACCTGGTGTCTACATTTAGGCAAAAAATGAACTATTCCCATTGAAAAAATATTTAAAAAAATAATTTTTTTCATAAATGTGTTATTTGAGTGATACTGGTTCAGGATTTTGAATATAGCTAGGTCTTTTATCACCTTGTATATCATGATTTTACCTATTTAGATGTTTCGACGGGATATGCGCCGTGGTCACGGGCAGACTGTTGTTGTTTCAGCAAGTTGTCAATGGAGTGGTGTTATCGCGAATTTAGACCCGTTTTAGTATTTAATTATGTGTTCGAATAGTGAAAGTTTAGTGCTTTCAGCTGACAAAACTTAGAAAATCTAACGAAAGACATGAGTAGACTCAATCAGATTTGTAGTTTAGCTTGTTTTTCTCATAAAACACGGTTGTTACAACAGTAAATGTGCACTGTAGGTGAAGCGATGCTGTCCCCCCTAGTGATGTGTGGGCCGCAAGGGTTGGTGTTCCTTCGGCCGGTGACGCTACGCCTGCCCCACTGCGCCAACGCCGTCCCCTCCCTCGGGCTCACGATCAAGGCCACGGACACAGAGGCCCACCTCAGCACCGATTGGGACCAAATCCACCTGCCAGCAACCACCACTCTCAACACAGTCGCTGTCAAAGTCGACCACTTCTAGTTACTTTTGGATTGACAACATTACGTTAGCTTGTAGGCCAGGCCAGCAGATGAAGGTAACTTAAAAAACAGTGTAAAAAAACTTCTTTCCTAAGGAAAACATCACAAAACGTGAAAAAAAAATTGTAGTCAGCTTGTCTTACGTCCGTATTACAGAACGTGACTCAGACTCTGATCTATTTTTAAGTAGCAGTCGTCGTGTCATTTTGATGATCAGACACACTTTAAGTATAGATCAAGACTTGAGTCTCCTTCTGTAATACAGGCCTTTGTGCAGAAAACTGAAGATTTCTTATGGGTTCCTTAGAGAGAGATACTCGAATTAGAATAATTTAAAAGCCCCATACATGCACTCTGTGTTGCTATGATAAAAATGATTTTGTAACCAAATAAAATAACTTCTTACGCTGGCCTCTCTAATTCTTCTTAGAGCCATATTAAACAAATCCTATAAGATGGGACATTTCTATCCTTTTTCGCTCGTCTCATTTTCTGTTATTATTTTAAAAGGGTTTTAAGAATAAATATTAGTTAGCGTCCACAATTTTGTGAATATTTTTTGTAAATTGTATACTTACTTTACGTCGAGAGCGCACTAGATTTTAAGACTAAAACCACATATTATCCAGTAACGATTTACAATCATAAAAATATAGTATGTGGATAGATTTATCAAATACTTGTAATTATTGTGCTCACGAAAAAACAGCTGAACAGCAAACAATACATGTAGTGCTATTTTCATTTATTTTTAAAATTTGCCTTGAACAAGTTTGCATTTTAGTAAGTACTACATTTATATATTAACTTTTATGTATGTTAAACGATACTTTGTGTGTCATATTGCAATCATGTTGTATTATTATGAAACTCTTGTTTACTCGCCAAACCGTATCATAAATCAGAAATCTCTTTTGTCATTTAGTCGACGCAAAAAGTTCATTGTAAGACCCCTAGCACTCGGCGTATTATAAACGCGCCGACGACGCGTGATTCCGGAACGCGAGTTTTCAGCGCCGTAAATGGCTATTTTTGCGTTTTCATAGATTTAAACGCGCGTGTGAAGCGCGTTCGAAACTCGTTAGTATCGCTGTATCTGCGCGTGTACGCGCGTTTCACGATCACCCTGTGTGCTGAGGTTACGCGCGTGAGTCGTCGGCACGTCTAAAATACGCTGTCTGCTAGGGGCTTGACAAAAGTAACATTGTGGTGATATTTGAATTTACAATAAAGAATTTTCAGAGAAAGGAAAATAAAGAAGCCATGGTTTTGAGCGAAGATTTCTCTTGTTATGACGTAGTTTTTCTAGAAAGATTTTTTTGAACATCGTTCTTTTCAAGCCTGGCATAATTGTTTACAATTTTCTAACATAAACTTAAATATTCAATATATCCGCACGTGGCTTGGAAGGTATGACTTTCAGAACTTTGTTGCGATAGCGATGATAAACCGCTCTGGGGCCTTATTTTTGAATCGTTCGCCTCGTGTCAAGCGATATCTTTTTATGTTTTACGCGGATTGAATTGAATTTCAAAAATTTTTCATCACTATACTTCGCCGAACAGGTCTTACCTTGAAATGTAGCGGTATTACAATTCTAAAATAAATAGAATTCGCGTAAAACGATGATCTGAGATCTTGAAGCTGATTTTGACGCGTCGACATCGATATTAATTTCATAAATACATTATTTGTAGCTACAGGTGTAAACGAAACGCAGAAATGTACTTCTTAGACCAGTTACAATCTTTCATTGACTATCATGAACACGCACGTAATGAAAATGAACATCGACACCTTTGACTCGTTGAAAGTTTTTCAAAATGAAAACGAAGTTGATATTTTGTAATCTATATAAGTAGTAACGGTTAGTAGTTACGATTTTCCCAGTACTTCTGCCATAAAGAGTTTAAAACCAGAGCTCACTTGTGCCTGAATTCGCCTATACTATACTAACTGACCTTAGACTAAATGTATAATTACGTACGTACTCACTGATTCTCATGAATTTCGTAGTTATAAGAAACGCCTTACCATTTAGATTATTCGTTTAGCATTAGTTTATGTTTTTCGTAATATATTGTAATTGCATTATTGTATTTAGCAATAAAAATGTATGGGAATGTTAGAAAGTTTAATCAAAATTAAATATTTTCTTAAGTATTTTGGCTTCCGTAGAAATATAAATTTGCAGTTATTTTGTAGTGTTAAAGAAATACAGATCAGACAATGTTATTTAAGATACTTATACGTATTTGATGAAGAGTTGTTTAATATTAGGAACTGTTAGACCTGTCGTTCGCATATAATGTATGTACCTTAAGAACGAAGTGTATGTCTTGTTGTTATGATGAAGTAAATTAACCTTACACTGAAAATAAAAAAAATATATGTAACTAGTTTTTTTTTTGCCTTACTTTAGTTATCAATGATACAAGTGTCGTAAGTAATGTGTAACGTAAGCCCATTTGAAACACGAGCGAAACGAGTGGTTTGATGGATTCCAGTTACATATTACATAACGCAAGTATGTCGTTCAACGTTTTACAATGCAGTAGCCGAGGAAATAAAACTAATAAAAATGTTACATCGTATGGGTGTAAATCCAAACTTCGAGGCAAAGGCTTAGGAATTAAAATGCCATTTACGCGTACAGAAAATTTAGTCTTCTTCAAGATTTTGGAACAAAATTTAGTTTACGCCCTCACTAACATGATTATGATTACCCATCCTTGCCTCTAATATCAGTAGTTGTTGTTAGGTACTTTAAACCATATCCCTAAAAAAATTATCAAAATCGATAAGCTAAAGTAACAAACAGACCGTGTTACTTTCGCATTTACAATATTGCTGTCCGATATTAAATTAGGGCTGTCCAATTGTCCATGACCATTCTTAATATTTCAGATAAAACAAATATTTAAAAATATTGCTATTTTTATTGCTAAATTTTCTATTAAAAAGCGATAAAACTATCGTAAAATTAAATATTTGGCTATTTTAAATTATGTTACCTACTTTACTTATTCTGCGATATGGTCGGTGAAAAAATAAAATTGTTGATATACGTGTATCTGTGTAAGTAATCAACTAAAATTCTCCTTAAAACGTAGTACCTCTATCTACGCTTATGATTATCATTTTAAAATTACTTTTGAGTTCAATAAGCCTGTTTCACAGACCTACAGGAAATAGCTGATATACGTTGCCGACGTCGTCGATTCAACTTCGATGTGGAGGATATTTTGAAGCCTTTGCCAGTAGGCGGATTTGACAGTTTGAATCGACTCCCCGAGGACAGACCGACTCCTCCTGTCGATTTTGAAGTCGCCACCAAGCCCATGACCGAAACGAGGACAAACAACGCCAATACAACTCACAAACCCAACCCCACACCAGCACAGTATACTCTAGATGGAATCATACGAAAGAGAAAATTACAGGAGGTTGAAGACATTTTACGAGAAAATGCAGGCATTGTGAACGAGTTACAAGTCCAAGCCGATCTTGTCGCTCGTATATCTGAACACATTCCTGAACTGCCCACCAACGACTCGCATGCAAACAGACGAAATTATGATAAAAACGGCTATGGCCGTCCAGTTCAATTACCACTCGCATACGACAGAAACAATTACGAGTTGCGAAGTACAATGCTCAACTATGTGATGCGTACGAAATTCGAATTGGTATTTGTGCAAAAAACTAAAAGGTTTTACGGCGAGAAAACAAAATTCAAGATAGGATTCTGTTTCGCATTATTGAATTTGTTAAAAGGACAAATGAGAAAACTCTACCACATTTTCGACTATCGTCCTTTGAATAGTGATGAGTTTTACTTCCATCTGAATATTTTTGAAAAGTTAGGGAGGTTGAGTGTGGATATTAAGGATTTAATGGCTTACATTCGAGAATTAGAAAAAAAAAGGCAAGAGGAAGAGCCTCCTCGAACTCCACCGCCAATATATTGATATATGATAAATTAAAACAGAAATTTTCCAAAATTTTGAACAAAAAATTAATTTCCCTTGCATGTAAGTAACAATAATTAACTAAAAAGTGATAGTATAAACAGGATGACCACTTTCTGGAAAACAGGGAAAACCGTGAAAAGTCAGGGAATTGTCAGGGAAATTTAATGGAGGTCAGGGAATAAAAATTGTCCCTGTATGTACATTTAAAAATAAACAAATTATTTATTTTACCACCTCCAAATATTATATACATATCTACTATAATAGGTTAATAATAGGTACAATGCGATCGCACGGCGCACGTGCCATTGTATACTCGATTTATAAATTACAATTTATAAATCGTCGGGTGAATACCCAAACTTACTAACTGCAAAAAAAATAATTAGAGGAAAGTTAACCTCTTATATCCTACAAGTAAGGTTGATTATTCCTCTTGACAGTAAGTAGTAATTAGTGAATTTTGGTTGTCACCCGAATAACTACAAAAAGGTTACCTGAAGTAAAATTATGTTAGGTAATACATTTAAGATTATGGTATCAGGGAAAAACTTGAAAAAGCGCCTGGAAAACCGGAAAAAGTAAGGGAATATTGATTTTGGTAAATAGTGGTCACCCTGATAAATTAATAACTTTTGCCTTTACGAAAGTTACATATTTTAAATTGTCATTGAATAATTTTGCAAACAAATTCGACTCAAACGAAATTAGGTAAGTAACCATCTGGGCAAGTATTCATTTGAAAAACAAGGGTAAGAATGCTGGAGTTCAATATCAATTGCCTATATCACATAATTGCACTGTTATGTGTTAGTTAGCGTAATAATGAATACAATTACCAAATAAGTAAAAACGTTGAGAATAAATTCATAACTGAATTAACCTTTGGTGTGACTGAGATCAGTATAAAAACGTGTGAGTTGATATTGTCAATCTAAACTCATAAACACGCCTATACAAGGCTTAACTTATTAAGAACTTAATAGAGGTTATTCATGATTCATGTGTGGGTTTAATACTATATTGAAATTTAATCTAGGTAAAGTTTTTAGTACACGTATTTAATTCTATTATGTACCAGGTAGACCACCGAATAGTATAGTAAGTAATAACAATTGCTCACCAATACAATAGAGAGATAAAATAAATGTTGTCTTTTTGATTATTTTTTGTACTGGTAACTCTATTTTACATATTTAAAATCTCTGTCAGAGTAGGCAGAACATCGATTCCTCATCGACAGTATTTGTATTGACGCTATCTATTGCTTATTTTTATAAATCAACCGTCAGGGGTCGATGGTTTCGATAGAATTATCGGTAGTCTCTCTACGGGTAGGATTATTGCAACTACACTAATGTCAATTCACAATTAGACTGCTAATCAGTCTGGCATGAATCGCTGAGCCCAGGCCTTTTTTCCTCACTGCAGCAGACATATGTTTATAAGTATAAACTATTGTAATAGCATAAGATTATAATTTTGAACTTATAAATGTTTGTGTGTGCTGTCTTGAAAAAATAAATGTACATATATTATTATTAACTAGCTTTCCGCCCGCGTGGACTACAGGTTATATCGTGCCCAACTGTGGGATAAAATGTAGCCTATTTTCTTTCCCAGGGTCTATCTCTGTACCAAATCCTTAGCAAGGTTAAGCGATACTTCACGCCGGATCAACTTCTTACCCTTTATAAGGCGCAAGTCCGATCGTGCATGGAGTATTGTAGCCACCTTTGGGATGGTTCGGCCAAATACCAACTAGCCGCTCTGGACTCGGTGGATCGCAGAGCCAGGAGGCTCATTGGTGATAAAAAGCTGGTTAAGGGTAAGCTACAAAGCCTAGCTCATAGACGCAAAGTAGCTTGCCTATGTGTTTTTTATAGGATGTACTTCGGAGAGTGTGCTCAGAGGCTACATGAGCTCATTCCGCCTGCCCCTTTTTTCCATCGGACGTCCAGACGCACTGCGGGGTACCACCCTTATCTTGTCGAGATCCCTCGGATACGTACTGAGCGCTATTCTTCATCTTTTATATTGCGCACTGCCAGGGAGTGGAATTCCCTGCCGGCGTCTGTATTTCCGAGTTCATACAACCCAAACATCTTTAAAGTGCGAGTGAATAGGCTTCTTCTGGGTGAGCTCGCTACATCCTCGACCACATCTTTGCCCTAAGCTAGATTGTGGTCAAGAGCGAACCCATTTTTAATAAAAATAAAAAAAAATCATCAAAATCGGTTCAGTAGTTTAGGCGTGAAAGACGGACAGACAGACATCGTTACTTTCGCATTTATAATATTAGTAAGGATTTGTTTTGTTGCCAATTTGTTGCTTGGTATCAAAGTGCGAGGGCCATAACATAACATCTTCCTTAGTGCTCCAAAATCGTCAACATCAACTGCTAGGGCTGGCGGTGCACCCTGCTGATCAACGGACGAGGCTATGAAGTACTACCCGTATTGGGTTTCTCTACTCGTCACGGGGATTCGCCATACCATTTTATTATATGTAGTAATCGATGCAACTGTGTTAAGTAACATGTAACGTGAGTTCACTTAAAAAACGAGCGAAGCGAGGCTTATATGGAGCTACTTACGTTTTATGAAACACCAATATTTTCAGACTTACTAATCAAATCAGCTACTCTTTATTGTGTCATATATTGCTTTGCTCGTGTTTCGAGTGAGCTCACATTTCATATTAGGTACTTGTTTTGCCTGCAGTCTGATATAGTACTTACATAGGTACACACATAGGCTAGATACAGGAACCTTTCTTAAAATGAAACAACAGTTATCGTTTATTTTTATTCACATTTAACACACCTATACATTCTACGAACATTCAAAACACCTCTACATTTATAAAAATTGATATACATTAAAATATCAATGGAACAGGAAAATACTGAGAGTATCTATCTTTACGAAGAACAAACATGTGCGTGCTATTTTTTAGCCGCACCACTAGGCATTTTGTGCATTGTGCAATAACTATCATATAAACAACCTAATAATTAAATTAAACAAGCGCACGCACACAAACATATACAGCGTAAGTGTCGCGGCGGCGGCGGCGGCGACTGTTGCTGCACTTGGGTCCTGGCAGAATATCAGCGCTACAGGTAAAACTGTAGCATTATGCTGAGCCAGCGCCGATTTCCTCTGTGCAACACAGGCAGCACAGTCCAGCACTTTATTTTATGTTTGTAAGTGTTTTTTAGTTAAGTATATCTTTAAATTATATTTTATTTGTTTTTATTTTTGTGTCTGTAAAGTGTCTTCTGTGTTTTTTATATTGTGATGTCTGTGTTGTACGCCGAAATATAATTTTCTATTTTATACTATTAATATTTGTTCTGTGCCAACAGTCAAATGCGCTTCCCAGTAACATAGACTAGTTGTTACATTTATGTACAAAAATAAAAATTCTCACTCTCTATCAGTAGTGATTCACCAGTATAGTTCATGCCCGGATCCAATGTATTAAGATATTAAATTGAAATGCTAATGGAACCGCAGAGGATAGTGCCTGGATAGTGGTTGCCTGGAAGAAATTGCTACCTAGCAATAAAGCCGCCTTGTTGTACACTATGTTTTATGTTCTGTTGATTGTGCTGTATGTCTTTGTATGCAAATAAAGTAATAAAATAATTTATATAGGACATACCTTTAACACTGAAACATAATTTTTATTAATTAAAGTTACACATGTTCCTTAAACAATGGTTTAGATTTAAGTGTTTTAAAGTGTTATATTAGTACAATAGTGTTTCTTTTTAATTTATTATTTACCCAGACTTATACATTCACGACGAAGAAGTTGTTAGTTTTTACTTTAAGAATAAAATTACATACTTACACACACACACATTTATCTACTTAATAAACAATTCTCGAGTGTTACAAAAAATTACCGCTTAAATCATTAATTACATTTAGACTAAAAAAACCACTTAAAACTATAAATTACATTTACATACATCGGTTTTTTTAAACAATCATCTACTTATTTTATTAAAAGTGCATACAAAAATCACGCTTAACAGTTTTCAGCGAGAGGGCCCACAGCTTCTCAATGAGGGTCGTGTTCTTACACTGAGAAGGTATCTTCGTCAGCCTCACATTACAGAAGCATCTCCCGGTAACGACTTCGAAATCGGGCATCACCGCCATGGCGATCGGCGTCTGCGCAGCTTCCTTATACGTCTGTGCGAAATATTTTGCACCCAACCTGTCCCAAAAGTTATTATGATCGATAAAGTCGTTGATCACATAACCAGCATCGAAACAATTGACGGTAACTCTAGCTCTTTTCAGGATCTGACTCCATTTCACAGTGATTAGTAATATGGCCAATTTTATATTAGCATATCCTTCAGTGTAAGTCGTGACGTTGGTAGGAAGCTTGTCATCTACAATGTTAAGTCTGGAATAGCGGTACATAAACGAAGTAATATTTATAATGCGACTCGGCTTTGAGAGGCTCATGAGCGGCACCAGCAATAGTATTAGCAGAAAGGGGCCGAAGTAATTATATTGGACCTCGTAAGGCAATCCATCTTGAGAAAGGCGGGTGTCCAGCTTACCCCTCCACGGGGTGACCGCGGCGTTCACCAACACGTCCAAACGATATTCTTCTTTAATTATCTCCCTGGCAAATTGCAAAACTGATGAAAACGAAGACAAGTTTAACTCTTTGACATATACTTTTTCGTTGCCTGTATCCGAAATAATTTGATCCTTAGCCGCATTTCCTTTTTGCTTATCTTGACATCCCATTACGATTTTCGCCCCTCTTCGGGCTAGGTCTTTTGCGACCTCATATCCAATGCCATCTTCTGCGCCCGTGACCACCGCCACCACCGAGTCGCTCAGCATTATGTCTTTTTTACATGTATTAGTGATAATTATTTTTATTAAGAAAGGGGTCGCAAAAAATATCAGAACCACTTCTACGGTCAACAATATGATTCCCGTTGACATATTTATGGTATGCATTTCTGAATTAGTAAAGTTAAAGTTATCAAACATTTCTCTTTCTTAAAAGTTCACGGCAGCCGTTTTCTTTTTCGTATCGATGACAACGTTGCAGTACAAGGAAAGCACTGAAGGTTCACTGCAATGGAGAACAATGGTCATTTTTGGTTTTTAGCTTATTTTTTTAGGCTTAGAAATCTTTATGAAAAATAAAAATCTGGTAAACGTGTGATATTGCTAAGTACGAATTTGTTTACAAAAAACGATCAAAATATTGTCTTGTCCGATTACCGGAAATCGGTGTTTGTTAAAATGCCTTTATACAAACACTAGCTGATGCCCGTAACTTCGTTTGCGTGTTAATTTTTTTTTGTACAGAGTACACAGATTGAAAACATCTATCTTACGTGATTTATATTTTTACATACAAAAGTTTTTTCCCGCTAACTCCCGTTCCCGTGAGAATTTTGCAATATCCTGTTGCAACTTAGCTTTAAGTTTACTAAGGTACCTGCATGCCAAATTTCAAGCGTCTAACTTAAGCGGTTTAGATTTTTCATACAAAAGGATTTTCCGGCTAATTCCCGTTCCCGTGGGAATTTCGGGAATTCCTTTCTTAGTGCACCTCTGCGGTACCTAAGCTACGTCCCTTCCAAATTTCAAGTGCCTACGTTTAGCCGTTTAGGCTGTGCGTTGATATGTCCGTCAGTCTAGGTATAATTTCTTCCGTTTTTTACACATTTACCACTATATCTTTGCTCCTATTGGTCGTAGCGTGATGTTATATAGCCTATAGCCTTCCTCGATAACTGGACTATCCAACACAAAAAGAATTATTCAATTCGAACCAGTAGTTTCGGAGATTAGCCCGTTCAAACAAACAAACAAACTCTTTAGCTTTATGATATTAGTATAGATAATATAGCTGATGCCCGCAACTTCGTTTGCGTGTTAATTTTTTTTTGTACAGAGTACACAGATTGAAAACATCTATCTTACGTGATTTAGATTTTTACATACAAAAGTTTTTTCCCGCTAACTCCCGTTCCCGTGGGAATTTTGCAATATCCTGTTGCAACTTAGCTTTAAGTTTACTAAGGTACCTGCATGCCAAATTTCAAGCGTCTAACTTAAGCGGTTTAGATTTTTCATACAAAAGGATTTTCCCGCTAATTCCCGTTCCCGTGGGAATTTCGGGAATTCCTTTCTTAGTGCACCTTTGCGGTACCTAAGCTACGTCCCTTCCAAATTTCAAGTGCCTACGTTTAGCCGTTTAGGCTGTGCGTTGATATGTCCGTCAGTCTAGGTATAATTTCTCCCGTTTTTTACACATTTACCACTATATCTTTGCTCCTATTGGTTGTAGCGTGATGTTATATAGCCTATAGCCTTCCTCGATAACTGGACTATCCAACGCAAAAAGAATTATTCAATTCGAACCAGTAGTTTCGGAGATTAGCGCGTTCAAACAAACAAACAAACAAACTCTTTAGCTTTATAATATTATAGTATAGATTAATCCTTACTAATATTATAAATGCGAAAGTAAACTGTCTGTCTGCCCGTCTTTCACGCCTAAACTACTGAACCGATTTTCATGAAATTTGGTACAGAGTTAGATTAGAGCCTGGGAAAGGACATAGGCTACATTTTATCCCACAGTTGGGCACGATATAATCTGTAGTCCACTTGGGCGGAGCCGCGGGCGGAAAGCCAGTACCTACCCTATAAAAAAGTTATACATTTAATTTTAAAAAAAACGAAAAAATGTGAGATAGCTACGGTTAAAGTTCATTTATTGTTTGTAGCAAAGACTATTTTTGCGAATAGATTAGCTTAGGTAAGTCATTATTAGTAGTTGCCTAGTGCCTACTGATCTATCTAGAAAAGAAAGCCATTGTAGCCTCGATTCTTAAATATTATATTAAATTGTTTTTATCATTCCTTATTGAAGTGTCCCCTTAGCTGGGCAGAGATTAATTTCATAATCTAAAAAAGTACAAAATAACGCGAAAAAGAAATGGAAACTGAGCGGCGCCCAAGGAGTTCTTTCCACCTTAAAAAAAATTCTTACGATTTTCAAACGTGATAAAATGTTTGAAACAGAAAGTCCTACGAGTATCTTTCGTATCATGTCTTATCCATTATATGTATTAGAAAGTGTCAAGTAAATTCTCGTACCTCCCGATAGTTTCCCTCGCTCGGTGTGATGAAAATGCACTCGGCGCGCCACTCGATGTGTACAGATGCACGGTTGGTCCGGAGACTGCCGCCAGCCGGGTGCAGGCAGGGTGATCAATCGGGAGAGGCCTAAATACAATTGACATGCGCATCAAGCGCGTGCAACCGACCAGTTAGGTACTATAATAAATAAATATGCAAGCGCCGCGAGCTCTACCTAGACTAGACGAGAATACAGATAGGGGTAACCAAATTTACTGTTCACAAATAACTTAGATTCAACATGGTAGGTTTAAAATGCTTAAATTAATATAATGAAGTTTGTTATCAACTTTTACAATAAGTTGTTTTTAATTTCTTCGGCAGAATTTAAGTGATCTAACGGCTAGCGGGCCACCCTGATAAGCGAAGGTACCTAGTTCGATCCCCAGTGCCGCCATGTGCCAATTACTCGTTTTCTGAGTTAGGCATATGTACATTAATTGCACACTAATCGATGCTCTTGCGGCGAGGAAAAACATCGTGAGGAAATCTGCACATTTACAGGAAACTGAATGCGTAACCATGATCCTATCCAGTCAGGTTCCCCTGTTAGCAGGATCACGGAGGTCAGATCGCAATCGCTCCACTGTAGCGACTTGACCTGCCATATCTTGGATTAGGTTAAGCGTACCCCGAGTGAGAAACGGGACTAAGCGCTAGGAAAAATAAGGTAGAATTTATGTAAGCAATGCCTGCAAGGTCAGTCATAACGCGACAATAAGATAGAGGCCGTGTGGCGATCAGTTGAGAATAACACCACCCCATTTCTTTCCGTGGGTGTCGCAAGAGACGACTAAGGAAACACAAATGAGTCCTGTCTCCTATTAATCCACCCCAGGCAACAACACCTCAATTTGTTCTGAATCTGAGGTGGCGTCCTATGGTCTCATGCGGTGTGGTAGGCTTTGTGAAGGGCCGCCTGGTTCGCGACCACCCTCCTAACGAAGTCCGACGCCAAATAGCTTGCTGTGTTCCGCGTCGGTGCGTAGGAATTTCTGGGTTAACTCGCTCCATCGTCGACCTCATCTATGACCTTGGTCAAGATTGAGGTCAAGAGTTAACCTTGACCTCAATCTTGACCAAGGTCTTATAATAAAACAAAAAAACAGGTACCACCACGACACGCGATGCATTACCCTGTAATGTAGCATCTCAAATAATAACTGTCACGCAGCCATGCATCTTACAGAGACTACATAAAACTTCTCCCACAATTTCCAGAAGGAAATTAAGAAGGAAATTAACTTCTTTTATTAACTTCTTAACATATTAATGCATGGTCAAAAGAATGGCAAAGTATGATTTTATCAATGAAAAAAAATAAATTTGGACGGATTTGGAGATTTTTGTGGGGAATTTTAAGCTTTAGTTCATACCTGGGAGTATTGTAACTAAGGTAAACTGATTTCAAGTAATGAGCAAAAAAACTGAAAAAAGAGACTTATTCCTCCCCTAAAATCGAGGGGACTTTACTAGGCAATGTTCAAGGAACCTCCCTCTATACTCCTGAAACTTTTGGAACTACACGATTTATTTCCTCATTTTTTTTATTTTTCGCGGGCAGAAGTCATATGAACAATTTTAGGAAATTAAGTTTATACGACATCGTGTGTCTGTAGGATAATAAATAATTCGGTTGATTTTTATATCCGTAAGACATATTTTGTTTCAATTTAAATAAATGTTATGCGAAATAATCACATGATGCTCCATTTTTTTGTCGTGAATTGTAGTAGTAATGTGGCGGCAAATATAAGGTGAGCTCTAGGTTCCTGGGCACCCACCGCCCCCGCCGCACCGGCTGCGCTGAAAACCGGTACCCCTTCCCGAACCCGGTATTGATTCGTCCTACATGCACTTTTATCTAAAGTCTAGACTAAACTATTGAGAGGGAGTAGGACAAACCACCTGTGAATCGATGCGCGGCAACATGAAATCAACATGTCTAAAAGACAACGCTTCAAGGCTCAACGATTTTTATTTTACCAAAATGAGGAGGTGGTTCTTAAATTTACTTTGTAAAGTTTGTAAGTATGTATAGTACTCGATAGTTCCACCGATTAGTTAGCCGATTTGAAAGCCGATTTGAAAGACTACAGCACCTAAATTACGATTTTATGATGCGTAGATAAGCATGACGCACTGCATTAAATCGAAGAAAAAAAACTACGGCAATATTCAGGACATAAACTAGATAAGTAGTTTGCTGAAAACATGATTCAGCACTTTTGGTTCGATAGAAAAAGCTCACAAAGTCACTTCTAAATTCCCAATATTGTGTATCTTTTAAGCTGTAAAAACAATAGTAAAATGCACACAGGAACTTGAATTTGCTATCAAAATGTCTGTGATTGAACACTCTCGATAAGTAGCTAACGCATTTTTCGATTTAAACTGTTACCTTTCCATAAATCTCATTTTTCTAAATTTCGAACATGTTTTTACGCACGCACGCTTTCATAGTCCGTAAACTTCGTGTATCGACACTGTTCGCACTGCCGGCACAGGCCTGTTGAGAGACGGAGATGGTACTATTCCTATGTGTGCTGCCTTTATCGGGTGCTGTAGTCACCTTAAGGGTCCACCCATGAAGGCAAATACCCGTAGAACAAAAACCTTTATAGAAGCAGCTACATAGTTTTGCAAACTTAATAATAACGCCATGCACAGAAAGGCCTGGGCCTGGACCGACCGACCTAAGGTTTCCCTGGTGTCGAGGGTTCCTTGAGAAACACAACACACACAAATTTTAGAAAAAATCTTATCTTGGTATTTAGTGAATAAAAAGGAGATAAAAAACGAAATGATATAAGTAGGTAAGTGTACTTGTAAGCTAAAGTAGGAGTGTAAAAAAAATATGCCAACTCTTCAAAGGCACACTCTAGGCCTCAGAAACCTTCAGTAATTTTACAAAACTTCAGTTTTCTGAAAATTCTTACATAATTTCAAAATCCTTCCGCCGCGTCTGTCTCTCTCTACGCTAAAAACTTTAAAAAATAACAAACATATTTTCATACGGTTTTCACCAACGGACGGAGTTATTCCAGATACAGGTTTATATGTTTGTTTTATTTTATCGGTTTTACCGGACATAGAATAGCTTTATTATCAGAGAAGCCAATAAAGTTTCCACTAACTAAAGTCTATTACAGTGCAGTGCTTCATTTTCTTATTGTGGTTTGATCAAATGACAATAATGAGACAGACTGTTTGCAGAGAGGCATTATGAAAATAAAAGCACTGTAGTTTGTTATTTTAGTTTAAGTTTAGTTAATTAATATTTTTTTAATTCAGGGACCAGCTGAAAATCAGCGCCGAGACGACTATTAAGTCTTCTTTGCATTATGCTGAGCTGGACAGTGGACACCCTTTTTGGTGCATTACACAAAAATAGGTATAAGGCATAGGAATAAGCTCCATTTGTATATTTGGAGTATTGTTACTGAGTAAAAATGTATTCTATTCTATACTTGTTAAAGTAACACATAAGAAATACAATAGCATATCTAGACATAGTCATAACTCTACATTTTGTGAAACTGCGTAGCACACTGCTTAATTTTTTTAAATTTTCACTTACTTTCCGCCTGCGACTTTGTTCACGTGTTCACTCACGCCTAATGTCATTCTGCAGGATGAAATTTAAAATATTCGACAAAGTTTGAGGGATGAATCTACCCATGATTACGAACAACTTTTTGTATGGGACCAACTTTCCTACTAAAAAATAAAAATCAGTTGTTCTATACCAGGGGTGGCCAACCGGTCGATCGCGACTGTTAGTCCAGTCGATCGTGGCAAGGTGAAAAAAAATCTGATTTATGTTTTTTCTCTTAATATAATAAAAAAAATATTACATGATTGTGTACTGAACTATGCTGTTTCATTTAAGATTTCAAGATGTATGTAATTGGTAGATCGCACACGGTTTTGTTAGTAAACAGGAGATCTTGGGTATAATCAAGTTGGCCACCCCTGTTCTATACAAAAGTTCAATACCTACTCAACCAAAATGTATGGAACAACTGATTTTTATTTTTGAGTAGGAAAGTTGGTCCCATAGAAAAGTTGTTCGTAATCATGGTTAGATTCATCCCCAATGTTTGTCAAACGTTTCAATTTCACCCTGTAGTACCACTTGGCGCCATATTTAAATATCACATTTAGGGCACATGGAACCTACGATACAACAAAATCCTCGTGTCTCACTAACTGGCTTCAATAGTATGCCCGGAAAGAGTGGGCAGCTGGCAAATTTAAAGTTTTTTCTTGCACTAATAGTTCAGCGTGGAAGTACAAAAAAACAATAAAAAGAAAACGTATACACCATTGGGCTATGTGTTTTATTAGATAGATGGTCGAAATAGGCGAAAATTCTCTTTTTTTATGGCGAAAACATGCACTTTAATAACATTAGAGGCCCTAATTTCCTCTTGCATTTTTTCGTATACAATTTTTACGTATCCTTTTAATATTTTAGGGGTTTCTTTGGTATCCTGCGGCATTAGAGGAAGGTAGCCCCCCCCCCCCCCCAAATATGGAGGCGCTGATATTTTATTTTTATTTTACTTGACCTGTCTTTGTTTTCCCTGTATACAAAAATGTGTATGAGATAAATATTTTGTGTTGGATTAATTAAATAAATTTTTAAAAATGTCTCGCATGGTTTGCTTTCGATCTACAATTATAATTTATCATTTTACATTAATTAAAATTCAAAATTCAAAATTGACTTTTTTGTTTCATTAAATTTAAAGTTTGCAGTTGTTGTTGCTCAGATGTTACGCATTATGTCGTAGTCCGATCGTTAAATTGGCCAGATCGTGATCCTGAGCATTTCATGAAACATCTATCGAATCATTACCTCAACGCTTCGATAGGTTGATAGCACTTTCGCGCATCCCTTGGCGCCTGGTGGTGGCTGCGTTGATAAATGCGTGCGCGCCACTCGCTCGAGACAGTCTGCGCCCACGTCGTTGTGCGCTCGCGCTCCGTACACATACGGTAAGTTCGCAAATGTACATATTTCGATATTTAAATAAAAAATTTCCATTGTAAAAATAAAAACGTTGAAAGTAGGTTTAGATCATTCCATGGGGTTTCGCAGTCACAACATTTTCAAATTTTCAATAAATGTGACTTTTGCAAACAATCTGGTATAGTTATTATACACATACGGGTTGAAAAAGAACCTCCTAGCTTTATTGGAAATCCTGAACCAGTATCACTTACTGAACACTTTTATTTTGGGGGGGGGGGCGCGCTCGAATGGTGCCTCGCATGCCTGGTATAGGAGTTAATGTCTACGTTTATGTCTACGTAAAAAATTTTTTTTTTTTCATAAATGTGTTCTTTGAGTGATACTGGTTCAGGATTTTGAATATAGCTAGGAGGTTCTTTTTACCCAGTATATATATTTTTTAATTTCAAAAACTGTAATTTTAAAGATCTGTAAACAAATTAAATCGCCTTAGTTGCCCGCCCGCCCTTACATTTACTCTTTACTATTAAAAGATAAAACGCTTAAATTGCAGAAATTTAAAAACGTACATACATAAGATCTCGCCTTTGTCTTATTGGGGTAGGCAGAGACCACATATTGCCACCTAGTACGATTTAGATTCATTTATTATTTGCATAGAAAATGGTAAAACTGCTGTTCTACATCCCATGGTATCACATTTTTTATCACATCGTAATATTTCTATTACGATTCAATCACACCTCTTTCGCTTCCTGTAAATTCAAATGAATCACGATTTTATCTACATTCCCGCTCTGGCTCCTACCTGGTCCAGCGTCTGTCCATTGCCGTCCAGCGCGGCAATGCGGCCAGCTTGATGGGGACGTTTGGCCCGGGTCAGATTCAGGGCGGGTTATTTAATTGACGAAACTTACGTGGATCTTAAATTTTTGTTTGTTATTTTGACATGTTTTTTATATTTAATTATGGAATAAATAAAGATTACTAAAAAAAAATATCCTCTAAAACTATAGAGAAACCATAGATTGTGGTCAAGAGTTAACCCATCATATAATAAAAAATAAAAATAAAAACCACAGAAGAGCTTTTTTTTTGAAGAAAATGCGTTTGCATAACAATCTAACTCAAGGGTAAAGAAGTGGTTGAGGAGGTAGCAAGCTTACCCAGTAGAGGCCTATTTATTTTTACTAGTGTTCACACAATACAAAAATAACAAAACAAAGAAACTAGTGTTAGCGAAGACAGATTACCTATTTTCTTGTTAATTTATGTTTATGTACTTCTTGTTTGTTTTTGGTGTGCAATCTTTACTTAATATTATAAATACGAAAGTAAGTCTGTCTGTCTGTCTTTCCGTCTTTCACGCCTAAACAACTGAACCGATTCTGATGAAATTTGGTACACAGATAGATTAGAGCCCGGGAAAGGACATAGACTACATTTTACCCCACAGTTGGGCACGAAATAACCTGTAGTCCACGCGAGCGGAGCTGCGGGCGGAAAGCTAGTAAATAATAATTAATTCATTGATTTATTACCTGACTTTAAATTGGATGCGAATCAGCTCACTAAACTGAACTACTTTCCCCAAGAAACATAGGTCGAAATATGATTTAAAAAATTCGGTTTGCATTTATATGGGAAGTCGACTTTTTAAAAAAAATCTCGTTTAGATTCATGGGTAAATTCACCCCCTACATTTTCGCTAAGTTAAAGTTACCCCTGTGATGAGAAGGAATAAGAAAGGATATTACGAAATTCCCACGGCAACGAAGTCCCGGGCGGCATCCTCTAGTCCATTGATTTCCAAAGTGGTCCAGGTGGACCCCCAGGGGTCCACGGGTGACTCGACGGGGGTCTAAGTTGGCGTGACAAAAAATAGAGGTTCACAGGTTCCACGTTTATCTGGTTTCGATAGTGAAGAACTAAAATGTTGGCTTAAGTTCTAAATAAAATAAGTGAAAATTGATTGGTTCCTTGTGCTGTGAGTAAATGTCAATAAAGTAAAGATGGAATCACTTTTTTAATTGGTCAACTTTATTGACTCACAGCAGAGTCAATTAATTAATTAATTAATTAATCAGTCATTTCTCGCTTTTTTTCGAAAATTGTTAATGCGTGGTTGGAACTCGGAACTCAGCCGCAACGCAAATTTCCATAGTTAGATCTAATCTTCACATTTTTTGTCGAGTTTTGAGAATATGTTAGAAATGTATCTGCAGGGGGTCCACCAGAACCAGCAAAATTTTTAAAGTGGTCTATGAGAAAAAAAAGTTTGGGAACCTCTGCTCTAGTCACAAGTCCGTTGTAATATTTGCGTGTTAAATTGAATTATGCAGATATAGACGTATAACATGGGCAGTGGCGTAGCTACCTAGGGGCTAGGCGGGGCAGGTCCTCGGGGCCCTAAAGCTCAGGGGGCCCTTGAATCCTTACCAGAAAATCTCGATCGAACTGAACTTTTGAAAATTTCTCCCATATTTAAAATAAATATGACAGGTTACAACCCGACTTTAATCATGGCAACTCAGTATTTAATATTTTTACTTGATAAAATCTAACCAGTTTAGATAGCAGTGGGGCCCCATTTTTTGATTTGCCCCAGGGCCTTTGGTTACTTAGCTAGCTATGGGGTGACTAGTTAGCGAAACTTAAGAGGGCGAGCGCATTGATCTAATCTACACTAATATATAAAAAGGGAAGCTTCGTATTTTTGTATGTAACGAATAAACTTAAAAACTACTGGACCGATTTAAAAAAATCTTTCACCATTAGGATGCTACATTATCCCTGAGTAACATAGGCTACATAATTTTCCCGAATTCCCACGGGTACGAAGTCCCGAGCGGAATGCTAGTAACATATAATGAAATTCTCAAATTTTCGACACAATTTGTATGCAAAGGGGAATTTTTTGTTTTCATATTTCAGTTTCGTGGGCTGATTTACATCCTTAATTTATAACTAACTAGCTTTACGCCCGGGACTTCATTCCCATGGGAATTTCGGAAAATTATGTAGCCTATGTGTTAGATAATCCAGGGTATCAGCTACCTCCATACCAAATTTGATCAAAATCAGTCTAGCCGATCTTAAGTTATAAGTGGTGTAACTAACAATACTTCTATATTTATATATTATAAAGAGGAAAGATTTGTTTGTTTATTTGTTTGTTTGCATCGAACAGGCTCCGAAACTACTGGACCGATTTGAAAAATTCTTTCACCATTAGAATCCTACATTATCCGTGATGGACATAGGGTACATGATTTTCCCGAATTCCCACGGTAACGAAGTCCCGCGCGGGAAGCTAGTTGTTTTATATATTTAGATTTAAAGGTATTCAATATTTAATTATTATTTTATTCGGTTGTCAATTGCGTTTCGATCGTGTAGACTTCTCTAGGCAAATATAATATTTTGTGATGAAAATATATTTTCAAAGTCATTACATTATGCTTCGGTCTCATGTTTTGCTTGAAGTTAATATACGGTTGCAGAATCACAGGTCGCAGGTTCAAATTCCGCTGGACCACAATTTGTTGTAAGTACGCGGTTGGTTTAGTGGTCTGAAACAAATTCGTACTGAGATAGATACAGCCACGCGTGAAACCACAGTAATGGGTGTAAACCATCAACTTCTGAACATTTATTTTGTCATATTCTAGAAGGCAGAGGCCGTGATATGATACTTGTATTATCCTTACTATTTACAAATGTGAATGTAAGTTTATTAGTTAAGCTTTTACGCCTAACCTACTGAATAGATTTTGATGAAATTTGGTACAGAGATAGATTAGACCTTAAGAAAGGACATAGGCTACATTTTATCCCACAGCTGGGCACGACTTAACCTGTAGTCCACGCGGACGGAGCCGCGAGCGGAAAGCTAGTAAATTATAATGTATACTAGCTTTCCACCCGGGGCCTGGTTCTTTCAATACTAGATTTACAAAAAAATGTAAATCCAGGATTTATTAAAATTGGTCCAGCCGTTTAAGTGTGACAGAAGAACAAACAACTATACATACACACAAACTTTCGCATTTTATAATATTAATAAGGATATGTCACCGGAAAATTTTAAAAACCGTAATCTTTCAATTACAAAAAAAATAAAAAAAAAAGGTTTAAGCTTGGTCAGTTATTAATCAATGCCGTTCATAATCATATTCTTCTTCATCTTATCGTGTAGGTATCGTCAAATGTGTGGCGAACTTGGCTAATCCTGGTGTCAGAGTTTTGAAACCGCAATGGCTTCTGACTTGGTTTTAACGATGCCGCCGGGACCGATAGCTTAACGCGCCCTCTGAAAGACGGAAATGCTCGAGATAAATTGCCACTTTGGGCACCCATCAGGTTCTCTGCCTTTGTGTACATTGCTTAACCTCACTGATCTGTTGAGATCAACGAACGCCACTGGGCTAGGAGCGCTTCATAATCATATTGATTTATAGTGAAAATGTAATGAGTTTCTTTAGTAGCATTTTCCCCCAAGCGATGTACAGATCACGCATAGCATTTTGACATTTCAGAAATATTACTATGGAAATAGGTACCTATAATGTCCTGGGGCCTTTTTGACTTGCGTCCACGTTCTCTCCTAATGACACCATCGATCGGCCCACTTCAATTCATTATGTGTCACCCCGTAATATTGAAATTTGACTTAGCAAGATTATAAACTCTCGGTACTTTGTAAGCCCCAGTTTTTAGGGTTCCGTACCCAAAGGGAAATAGGTAACAGGACCCATTACTAAGGCTCCGCTGTCCGTCCGTCTGTCACCAGGCTGTATCTCATGAACCGTGATAGTTAGACAGTTGAAATTTTCGCAGATGATGTATTTCTATGTGCCCTATAACAACAAATAATAAAAACCAGAATAAAATAAATATTTAAGGGACTCCCATATAAAAACCGTGATTTTTTGGCTCGTGTTTATAGATAAGTCTGTCCAAGGCTGTATGTCATGAACCGTGATAGTTAGACAGTTAAAATTTTCACAGATGATGTATTTCTATGTGCCTTAAAACAACAAATAATAAAAACCAGAATAACATAAATATTTAAGGGTCTCCCATATAAAAACCGTGATTTTTTGGCTCGTGTTTATAGATAAGTCTGTCCGAGGCTGTATGTCATGAACCGTGATAGTTAGACAGTTAAAATTTTCACAGATGATGTATTTCGGTTGCTGCTATAACAACAAATACTAAAAAGTTGAATAAATTAAATATTTAAGGGGGCTCCCATACAACAAACGTGATTTTTTGCGGTTTTTATAGAGATAATGGTTTTTTATAGAGTCCGTCTTGCACTTGCCCGTTTTATTTCACATTGACGGACTTTTTTATAATATTAATGCAACCTAAACTAACCTAATGTAACTTACTTACCCTATTTTCATGCAGGCGGCCTTTCAAGTTTCGTGAATTTATAATTCTACTAGGCAAATTGTTAAATCTCGGCAGACTATAATTTCACAAGTTAAATTGTAATATTACGGTTTTTATAACACTTTAAACTTTCGCGATTTGAACACATCAAATCATCGAATCATCATTTTTCATTCTTGCTGGGACAACAACAGTCTACCCGTGACCACGGCTAGATTTTGATGGAATTTGGTACAGAGATAGATTAGACCTTAGGAAAGGACATAGGCTACATTTTATCCCACAGCTGGGCACGACATAACCTGTAGTCCACGCGGACGGAGCCGCGGGCGGAAAGCTAGTAAATTATAATGTATACTAGCTTTCCACCCGGGACTTGGTTCCCGTGGTAATAGGTAATAGGTAAATAAATATATACCTATACGCGAATTTCGACCCGCTTTAGAATTTAATTACGGTTTTTACAATTTTCCGGTGACATATACGTCTAATATTAAAGAATTTCTAAATACCTATCTATTAGATAAGCAACCATGGGAATAAATTGCTCAGCTCCAGAGTTATTCAGATATTAAGTCAGTTTAAATTAGAAGTAAGAAAAATATGATTGACTTAAAAAGAGCGACCCTCGGAGTTTCTTGCTTATTCTTCTCCTGAGGAAGACTGCACCTTTGCGAATAGGCGCAAAGTCAAAAGTGCTAATGTAATTCACTATTTTGCTGATGTAAATATATTTTATATGTTCAATGAAATAAACACTTTTAAGTTTGAGAATACATTGTCAATTTATTATATCTTTGTATAAAAAGTGTATTAATTATTCATCTTATTTTTATTTTTTTTATTATAAGATGAGTTGACTCTTGACCTCAATCTTGACCATAAGGTTAAAGATGAGGTCGACGATGGAGCGAGTTAACCCAGAAAATGCCTATAAGGGCACTGGTACTCCCACGCACCGACGAAACACAGCAAACTGTTTGGCGTCGGACTTCGGTAGGAGGGTGGTCGCGAACCAGACGGCCCTTTACAGAGCCTACCACACCGCATGAGACCATAGGACGACACCTCAGATTCAGAAAAAAATTAAGTGTCGTTGCCTGGGATGGATTACTAGGAGGCAGGTCTCATTTGTGTTTCCTTAGTCGCCTCTTACGACATCCACGGAAAGAGATGGGGTGGTATTATTCTCAACCGATCACCACACGGTGAAATCTCCTGCTTAGTACTTGCTGTGAAATACTTCAGCATAGGCAGTCCCGCTTATATTTTAAAGTATCTTGAGAAACTTAAAGGCTGATGCTCTCCATGAAACTGAACTGCTTTCCTCAAGGAACATAGGTCGAAACTAGCTTTTTCCCGCGTCTTCGTTCGAGCAAAGAACTCTTTTAGTCACGAATTTCATTCTTGACTACTTAGAGGATGATTTTCGAAAAATCGCGAAACATGTGTCCGTTTATTTGCTTCGAGGTGTATCTTGACGAAGTTTTATGTCAAAATGTCCAAAAAAATTGTTTTCTCAATACAAACTGTGAACCCCTATTTCACCCCCTTAGGGGCTTAATTTCGAAATATTCTTTCTTAGTGCTTGCCTAAAGATACCTTTTTGCCAGAGTTCAGCTTTCTAGGTCTAGGGTTTGGGCAGGGCGTTGATGAGTCATTGAATCAGGACCTCCAATTTGTATATACAGGGCTTTAGGTATCTCTCTTTCAACCTTTCGGGTGGTTAATCAGTCCATGAAACTGAACAAGTTTCCCAAGGAACATAGGTCGAAATACGAAAAAAAAATTGATTTCCTATACAAACTTCATCGGCATATAGCGCATTTTGTATGGGAGATCAATTTTTTTTTTCGTATTTTGACCTATCTTCCTTGGGGAAGTTGTTCAGTTTCATGGACTGATTATCCACCCGAGATGTTGAAAGAGAGATGCCTAAAGCCCTGTATAAGTATAAGAAAGATATGAAAAATATTCTCAATACGGTAACTTTAGTAACTATTATTCTTCCTCAGGAAATTTCAATTTCGTCTGGAGAAACAACCTCTAAAGTTTCGCTAAACAATTTAAAGTCATTCCATATGTAAGAGTCACAATACTATTGTGTTGTGGTGGCATACTAATAATATTTGATGGCTATTGTTTCAGGTTTAGTATAAGTGCAACCTCGCAGCACCAACACGATGCTACGTTTGATACCGTTTTGCAGTGAGTATCATTTTCACTACATTTACTCGGGAAATTAAGTTCCGGAATTTAGAAAGGCATGCGTGGGGCCGAAACCAACACGTAGAGGCCCGTTCAAAAGACAATTTTGCTCTAAATGTAATGTTATTATTACTATTACAAGCCCTCAAGATCCTTGATTTATAACCAAGTTTTTATTTATATATAATGTTTAGTCTTAAGGCTAACATAATAACTAAACAAGAAAAAGAAATGTAAACTTAAATTAACAATTTTCGAAATGTTTTTTAATTAACCTAAGCTAAATTTAAAATTAATTTAAACTATCTTTTTTTGGGTTTTTTTGAAACACGTTGTATACACAGAAATTCCGTTCAGTAGGTTTTGAGTTTATCGCCATCTGACAGACGCGGTGAAGGACTTCGTTTTATGATATAGATGATGAAACATCTACCCAGAAGAATCTTCACCGTCAGCCGTAAATTAAAAACAGTCGGGTAATAATAACCACAATGCATTATGCGGGAGAAGGGATATTAAATAGATACTTATATGAATGTCTTCGTTCTAAGTATTAACGTTTTTTATAAGAAGGTATTTATGTATGTGTTTTAATTAAATACCCCACGTAGAAATAACTTTAAAATTAAAAAATCATATAACCCCCAACATTTGTCGCTTATAGCAGTTAGAACTCTACCAATTTCGATTAACTATACTCGTAGCTAAGAACCATTTCGATTACCTACTATTTATTTAGGAGCTCAATGCCACAGACAGTTATACAGATACACTTTTCAAACGTATATTACCCCTAAATTTTTATCGGGGCCGGGGGTTAAAATTAGCTTTTCGCCCGCTACATAGCTTCGCGATTCTAGCGAAATAAGAATTTAGGAAAACATTTGCTATCGCTTGCGCGCCGGGCATCGCGTGCGATAGAGACCGTTGCAGCTCGCGATTTACAATAGGTACTTTTCTTGGTGAAATTTGCATTTCGGGAGAAAACGTTCTCCCTTAACTAAATCATAACAAATCACTTTGATTTATGTGTGGTTCGATTCCGTATAATATATTCTAGGTTTATAAGTTTAGCTTTTATAAATAAAATACATTGCTTTTTGTACAACAGACGGCTGAATTCGACAAAATTTTAATACAAAAATAACGTTATTTAAAGTAACTATAAGTTTTAATCTATAGCGAATTTTGAAAAATGGAAACTATAAATAACATACTAAAAATGATTCAGATTTGAAAATATTTCGAGGTGGAAAAACGTTTTGTCTTTTTGAATGAACGAGCACGTAATATTCTTCCCTCTTAAATAGTATCCTGATGTAAAACTCATGCGCTGTTATAGGGAATTGGGTGAAATGGTCCGAAGTAAGTGGACTAATCACCCGCCCTGTGCCTGGCAGGCGTCCCCTCTATATAGGGCTGCCATCTCTAAAACCTGCCCCCCAGGAACGGAAGCGTAAGTTCCCCGGATTTTTGAGCTTTCACCCCGGACATTTCAATACTTTTTTCATTCACATATACATCTTGATTAAAATATATTTTACTCCGTACTTGATAGAAGAAAACTTTAATTTTAAGCCTCTTTTGTTGCTCAAAATAGTGTGTTAAATCGTTCTTGTGACGACATGTGAGTAATTTTGCTTTATTTTTTAACCTTCTTAGGTATGTGGGTTTTACATAAATTATGGGAACGGGATCTGATCGAAAACCCACCCGGACTACAATTTAAACCCCGCCCGGACGCTCCCCGGACGTCTTCCAAACTAGGACAAATCCGGGGAAACCCGGACGGATGGCAGCCCTACCTCTATACATACATAGATAGAGAGATCCTGTCCTGTGTCATTCCCCACAGGTCCCCAACTATCATTGTTATTTTGTTAGGGCGTTTCCACATCATCTCGAACTTTACAAATAAACATTTAACTGCGTTGCGTGAACCTCTTACGGGACATGAAACGGACACTGTTATTATCGAAATCAAATAATTTGGTAAACCGTGTAAACGAGGCTTCAAAACTAATTGCATGTCAAGTTCGTCAAGGGGTCGCCCTAGAGCGAAGAAGCTCCGTAGGACTTTCACTGGTTGGCTAATGAGGTCCCACTTATCAGTCAGCGCCTGCGCAGGCTTCCCGGCGATGCGACGTATCATAATTGGATTTATGAACCTCTAGAACCTTAGGGTCTTGTTTGGTTTTCAATAACATACTTAATTCTATCTTATTTATTGCGATGTTCCTCTCTCTTGTGCCTGTTCTTGTAGGACGGCTGAGATAAGACAAAAAACTGTAATAATTAGAATAACAAATTCTAGGGTAGGCCCACTGTGTATACTGGAATTCGTAGAAAGGGTCTCCTACTACAGACAAACGTAGGGAAATAGGTAAATAATCATATACAGGGCTTTAGATATCCCTCTTTCAATCTCTCGAGTGGTTAATCAGTCCATGAAACTGAACAACTTTCCCAAGGAACATAGGTTAAAATACGAAAATAAAATTTTGAGTTCCCATACAAACTTCATCAGCATATAGCGCATTTTTTATGGGAGATAAATATTTTTTTTCGTATTTTTACCTATGTTCCTTAGGGAAGTTGTTCAGTTTCATGGTCTTATTAACCACCCGAGAGGTTAAAAGTGAGATACCTAAAGCCCTGTATACGCGAATTCAGACCCATTTTAGAATTTAATTATTTGTTCAAATTGCGACAGTTTAAAGTGTTATAAATAAATAAAAATAAATAAACGCTTCACACTCAAAGGCCCACATTAAGGTTTTCCCTTGTGTCGTGGGTCCCTTGGAACACACAAAGACAGACACAAACACCCATGACCCGAGAACAAACATCTGCTTTTTACACAAATATTTGCCCCGACTGGGAATCGAACCCAGGTCCCGCCGAACAAGAGGCAGCGTCACTACCACTTGACCAAACCGGCCGTCACAGACA
The DNA here is from genome assembly GCA_949987775.1 of Aproaerema taeniolella. Taxonomy (NCBI): domain Eukaryota; kingdom Metazoa; phylum Arthropoda; class Insecta; order Lepidoptera; family Gelechiidae; genus Aproaerema; species Aproaerema taeniolella. The sequence continues at coordinate 5,965,314 of OX465242.1, read as the reverse complement.
ATAACAAACAATAACTTTAAAATTAACATTTTTTATAACCCCCGATATTACCACAAAAAATAAATCTTACACAATGTTTAAAAATGGCTCAATGGATATAGATAGATGGACATAGGTAGATGGACATAGGTAGATGGACATAGGTAGATGGACATAGGTAGATGGACATAGGTAGATGGACATAGGTAGATGGACATAGGTAGATGGACATAGGTAGATGGACATAGGTAGATGGACATAGGTAGATGGACATAGGTAGATGGACATAGGTAGATGGACATAGGTAGATGGACATATGTAGATGGACATAGGTAGATGGACATAGGTAGATGGACATAGGTAGATGGACATAGGTAGATGGACATAGGTAGATGGACATAGGTAGATGGACATAGGTAGATGGACATAGGTAGATGGACATAGATTCCTTTCCCTTCCCCGAAAGGGATAAATTAAACAACAACAAAATGGTGTTTTGATGTTTTTTTTTGTTTAATCTTTATGTATTATAGAGGGTTTTGAGACAAGCCGACCTCATCATGGCACTCACAAATAGAAATCCAAAAAAAAGAAACAAAAATACCATACATAACACATAACGAAAACAAAACCTAATCCCTGTCCTTCTTTGATGTTTTGTGATAAAGCAGTTATTGAACCAATTTAGAAGCAGTTATTAACTAATCAAATATAGTTAACAGCCATCTCGATTACGTCATCAAAAAATCGCATCGAAATCGGTCCATTCGTTTAGGAGCTACGATGCCACAGACAGACACACACGTCAAACTTATAACACCTCTCTTTTTTGTCGGGGATTAAAAATAATATAAGTTTACCTGCCTTGCGACTATGTAAGCTTTGATTGTTAAAATTATGTCATAACTAGCTTCCCGCCCGGAACTTCGTTCCCGTGGAAATTTCGGGGATAAATTATACACATAAACCTTCCTCTTTAATCACTCCGTGCGTTGGTGAAAACTGTATGAAATCCGTTCAGTAGGTAGTTTTTAATTTTATCGCGTTCAGACAGACCGGCGACTTTGTGTTATAATTTAGTATGATTTCCTCGTAGTATAGTATAAAGTAATATATATCACTAGGGAGAGAAAGTGCGATTGCGACGAGGGTGCTTTTGAAGCCCGAGCCAAAGGAGAGTTCTAAGGTCATTTTCATCCCTTGAGCACAAATGTACTATAATTACCTCTAGACATTAGATCCATTCATACAAATCTCCAAATTGCACGTTGTGGATGACTTACCTTGGCAAGTAAAGATGGTACCCATACGTCTGTTAGAGCGCCGGTGGCCGATGGTTCGCTTGCGACACCCGACCCAGCGCAATTCCCACCCAATCTCAGAGCATGTCGCAAACTGATCTACAGCGGCGCCCGGCGCCGGCGCTCTGAGAGCAGCCGCGGTACAACAAGGTTCCCACTATTCGTAACTACAATCTACAATATGCTACCTGACGGGACGAGACACAATACTTAGCAAGCATTAAAATCTGTTGTTAGAAAAAACTTCAATTACCGACATATTTATTATGTTTTTTTTTTAATCTAACTTTGTTAATTGCTAGGGTTTTATGAATGTCACCTCATAGAATCATTTCTATGGTGACCTCATAGAAATTGAGTAAAAATACGTTAAGTACCTCGTTTTTGTTTTGGTTTTTTGGAATCTAAACAACTTTAGATTATTATTATTAACTAGTTTTCCGCCCGGGACCTCGATCCCGTGGGAATTTGGAGAAATTATGTAGCCTATGTATTAATCCAGGGTGTCAGCTACCCCCATACCAAATTTTATCAAAATCGGTCCAGCTGTTCTCGGGTTATAAATGTTCAAGCCTTTTTTCACCTTCTAACAATGAGGACCTCCTGGCACAACATGCTTGTAAATAACATAAATTGAAGTATTCGCAAGACAAAAGATGCAATCTATCATACAACGGCACAGACATTAAGTCCTCGGAGCAAATAACAGAATTAAAAAAATAATTAAAGGAATTCCCGATATTTTTAATGTAAAGTAAGGGTTAACAAGCACTTTTGTATTTTTTTCATTTTTTGTGTCTCTCGCGTAGTTGAACACATTTGAACCATAAAAAAAGATCTTATACTGTAGGTTGTAGTGCAGTTATCACGCAGAGTTACTCCACAAGGTTCTTATGGAATCCTGACTTAAAAAGCTCCTCTTATGAATATTTTCCTTGATGACTTATTTATAGGTGATCGTTGCAATATGATCACGGTTTATTGCCGAGATGTGAACTCAAATCGCTCTAATGACATAAAACTCGTAAAGGTTCAATAATGAGGGTGGAATAAGAAATGTCGTAAGAGGTTAAAAATCAATCAAAATCAAAAATACTTTATTTTCATAGAACATACAAAGTGCTTCTTGAAAACGTCAACATAAAATCACATTACCATTGAGAAAAATAGTTCCTAAAAAAACTCAAAACGCAGTCTGGTCAAAATGAGCACAACAAAAATTTGGTTTCACCTTTTTCACAAGCAGATTAAAGACAGACACTTATTTATTTTGTTTCTCCAGCACAATACAGGGTGTAATTTTTTTATCACTTTCCAAATTTTTCTTACGGTGTCAATAACGTTGACAGAACGTAAATAAGGAGGATAATAATTGTTTTTTGCCAACATTTTCAGATTTTGATACGGGTGTCACAAATTGTTTTGAAGAGTTTTGAAGTTCCCATACAAACTTCATCAGCATATAGCGCATTTTGTATGGGAGATCAAAAATTTTTTTTCGTATTTTGACCTATGTTCCTTGGGGAAGTTGTTCAGTTTCATGGACTGATTAACCACCCGAGAGGTTGAAAGAGATTTACCTAAAGCCCTGTACATCACAAAAAGTAGATCTGTGCTGTAGTGACAAAAATCGGCTCCAGCTCAGCATCACCTTCGAAGGAGAACGCTGCTATTCTGCTGGCGACGCGTGACTGGTGGTGCACTACACCCAGACCAAAATCAGTAATTTACATAAACATTGGACTGTAACTAATAAAAAATCTGGCCTGGAATGTCTGCTGATTTTACCCCAGAATTTATATAAATATAGAGTTTTGACGTATAGAGAAATAAAATATCTGAAACTCATTATCAAAATCCAATACTCAACAAAACATCCGAGTTTGCATAATTAATCATAGGCTTAATCATTCATGTAGGCAGCTAGGCAGGGTAGCTGCAGCTTTTTGCTCAGATACTACAACATAAGCAAGCTATTTGCCTGTCACGACGAGCCTATATTACACATTCGAATTATTCTTAAGAAATGTTCATTAAATAATTTGATGTGATGGTTTACCTTAGTCACATGGATCGTGACCCTTCACCCATGCAGCGCGTTGCTCATTACGTGAGACGAGATCAAATATCTTTTACGGAATATGAAGTTTTTTTTAATAATCCATCAAAGATAATGATTGGGCTAAGTTATTTGTCCGTCTACTAATGGCTGGGCTAAGGAATTAAAAAAATAAGAACCAGGGTAACTCGAAGCAGTCACTTTGTGAAATAAGTGCGCCTGGTAAAGTTTTGTAGGTAATAATAAAAAATGCATTTTTAAAATAAGTTTTGTATCTATATCTATACATATTATCAAATTCAAATTCAAATTGTTTATTTGTTTTTAATTATAAAGAGATTATTTGTTTGTTGTTATAAAGAGGAAAGATTTGATTGTTTGTTTGTTTGCATCGAATAGGCTCCGAAACTACTGGACCGATTTAAAAAATTCTTTCACCATTAGAATCCTACATTATGCGTGATGAACATAGGGTACATGATTTTCCTAAATTCCCACGGGAACGAAGTCCCGCGCGGGAAGCTAGTTTTTAATAAAAAGCAAGTTTTGTAAAAAGTAATAATAAAAACATACATACAAATTAGTGTTCCCGTTTTATCATTATCGTAAAGTCTTGTCGTCTTAACAGTAGAATTTTGTCAAGGTGACCTTAGCAGTGATAGCCTAGTTGGTAATGAGCCAGACTTGTAATCCGAAGGTCGCGGGTTCAAATCCTGGTGCGGGCCCGTACCACTAAACTCGTCTTTTCGGATCTATGTACGGATTTTTAATTATCACTTGCCCAACGGTGAAGGAAAACATCGTGATGAAACCCGCCCGTCCAAGAAAATTCATTTTCGAAAGACGAGCGCTCCACCAACCCGCATTGGGCCAGCGTGATGGACTACGGCCTAAATCCCCTTCGTGTTTCGAAGGGAGGCCCGTGCCCCTCGGTGGGGACGTATATGGGCTGGTAAGAAGACCTTTAGACCTTGACTTATGACTAAATAGCGCAGATGAATAGTAATAATGCGCTGTAGTCGCTTCGCTTGATAGGCTGGCGATTGATGGCGGAATACGGAATACTCATCTACCTTTCGGTGTTCCTCGGTGATCCACTTTTACAAGCACATGTAGCAAACCAATGTCTTAAAAAGGTGTTACAGATATAGAAAGCAAGTAGATGAGTTTCATCTTACTGGTCAGAACGATAACGTCCCTCAAGATATCCCTCGGGAAAGCTTCAATACATCGGTTAAGTCAAAATGGCCATAGAATTTCAGAAAACTTTAAGAAACTAGTTTATAGAACTCTACATAATGGTTGTCAATATATCTTGAAGGTTAAAACTTTAGAAAAGCTTTAGAACAAGAAAATTTAAGGCACCCTTAATCCAAAAGAGATTTTACTCTTTTCTTTTTAATCTTAATAACTTGTTAAAGTAGCGGTAGTCTAAAACTAAGTAGTCTTTTAGAAAAACAATACATAATGAAATTCAAGTATGGATGAAGCAAAGAAAGTAATGCTACTTGGGACCTCGCAGTAATAATATGACGCGGATCTCATCCTGAAAAATTAGAAGAACAACATGTGGCATTGCCTTCGAGTTAGGTTTTGAAAATATTCTTTAAAAATTAAAAATGGTATCCAGGCCAATGATTTACATTACTAGCTGTCCCTCGCGACTTCGTTACCGTGGGAATTGTCCCGGTAGATTTTCATTTTTATTTTATTTTAAAAATAGATGTTGACCGATTCTCAGACCTACCCGATATGCAAACAACTTTTTATAATTTTATAAAAATCGGTCCAGCCATTTCGGAGGAGTTTGTCAACAAACACCGCGATACGAGAATTGTATACACTGGGCGTCAAAAATAAGTAGTACACTTTTCAAATTGCAATTACTCCTAAACTATAGTAGTTACACTTATGAAATAAAAAGCAGTTTATAGTAAACTTAACGAAGTTTATTAAAGTTATATTTTATTTGGCATGAATAAAGTTTCAAACTTAAAATTAAGATAAATACTAAAAAGTATCAATTTTTAACGATATGTCAACCACTTAATTTTCACGTTTTGGAACTTTTTCACAATTTAATAACTTGTGTTGCCGCCTCGGGCTCTAATTACAGCTTGGATCCGGTTTGGCATGCTGAACACTAAGTTTCGGAGGCGGTGTTGGGGAATATTTTCCCATTCTTCTATCAGCGCATGTTTTAGAGCCCTGAGTGTGGCAGGAGGTGGACTGCGCCTTCTGACTAGCCTCCCAAGCTCATCCCAGGCGTGTTCAATCGGGTTGAGATCTGGGCTTCTCGATGGCCAAGCCATCAAGTTGATGCCAACCTCCTGAATGTACTCTTGTACGTGGTGAGCAGTGTGTGGCCGGGCGTTATCATGCATTAGGATGGCTCCATCACCCATATTTATTAAATATGGCCCTGCATACTCGTTGAGGATCTCCGAGGCATATCTTTCACCAGTCAAAGTCCCATTTTCTATTACCACAAGCTCTGTGCGACTCTCTGAAGAGATACCAGCCCATACGTGTACAGAGCCCCCGCCATATTGGACTCTTTCCGAGATACAAGCTTGAATGTATCGCTCACCGGGTCGTCTGTAGACTCTCCGCCGTCCATCTGAAGTGTATAAAGAGAATCGAGACTCATCTGTGAATAAAACTCTAGCCCATTCTTCTTCGCCCCATTGTACGTGTTGACGGGCGTAGCGTAGTCTTGCTACGCGATGCTCTGTCTCAAGTTTGGGGCCATTTGCTGGTCTTAGAGGCTTCAGGTTAGCTTCAGCAAGTCTTCTTCTCACTGTACTCTCACTGATGTAGTCTGTTCGGGTCCGAAGAAGCTGTTGCTGAACCTCAACTGCATTAAGGTGTCGATTTCTTAACACAGTGGAAACAATAAAGCGATCTTCTCGGGTACTTGTGCACCTGGGTCTGCCATTACCTCGTCTCCTTAGATGGTTTCCAGTCTCTTCGTACCTTTGCTTTACTCGCTGAACCGTTTTTAAAGTTACACCCACCCTCCTTGCAGTACGACGCATACTGATGCCCACTTCGAGAAAAGCTAAGATTCTTGCACATTCTTCTGGTGAAAGAGGCATGATTAGTCAAATTTACTCTCTGAAGATACCTATGCTTTTCAATTACAATTGCTTTATCAGCAGCGAATGTGTCAAACACAAAAATCCTAAGTAAGACAACACCTTTCAACAGTTTAAAAAAAGTGTTTTTATTTATTCGTTTTTTTTAAAGTCAAGCATTATAAGTTCTTATAATGCATGAAGTTTTTATTGAATAAGATTAAATTTTCTTTTTAACCTTTTTTGTTTCAAAGGTCTAAGTTTTATAGTTTGGGAGAAATCGCAATTTTAAAACTGTACTACTTATTTTTGACGCCCAGTGTATATTAGATCTATCCAGGCAGTGTTAGCTATTTTATTAGAATTCTCAAAAATAACTCAGAAAATTATTTTGCAAAAGTCCATATCAAATTGCGCGTGGAATGTACGACTTGCAAGAACTTGAAAATAAAACATATGGTGTGGCGTGCGGCAAGGCACGAGTTAAATAATAGCCTGTTATTGCCTAAATCAGGACATCATAACTGCCTTGAGATGATCCTCGTGTGTCACAGGCAATGTAATTAACCCTTTGACTGTCGATTGCGACGTAGCATTGGAGAACAGTAATAGAGACTCGATTAGAGCAAATAATAATACGATTAGGTAACATACATCGAAGGAATCCTTTCTCATTTGAAAACTACTAAATTATACACGTACTCAGATGACTTATTCTATCAAAATTCTTATCCATTATAACTTTAGGGAAAGAAATATGTTCGGCGCGCGGGTGTCAATTCTTATCCATTGTTCTTAAGGCGACTACAGCACCCGATAAAGGCAGCACACATAGGAATAGTGCCATCTCCGTCTCTCAACAAGCCTGGGCCGGCAGTATGAAAAGTGTCGATACACGAAGTTTACGGACTATGAAAGCGCGCGTGCGTAAAAACATGTTCGAAAGTTAGAAAAATGAGATTTATGGAAAGGTAACAGCTTAAATCGAAAAATGCGTTAACTACTTATCGAAAGTGTTCAATCACGAACACGAACAAGTTCCTGTGTGCATTTTACTATCGTTTTTACAGTTTAAAAGATACACAATATTGGTATTTAGAGGTGACTTTGTGAGATTTTTCTATCGACCCAAAAGTTTTGAATCATGTTTTCAGCAAACTACTTAACTAGTTTATGTCCTGAATATTACCGTAGTATTTTTTTTCTTCGATTTAATGCAGTGCGTTATGCTTATCTACGCATCATAAAATTGTAATTTAGGTGCTGTAGTCGCCTTAAGCCAGCTGGATTTTTGAAATTTTTGGTTAACCTGTTAATTAATTTTACTTTTTGAATCACTATGTTCACTTAAAGAAAATTATCCGTGCAGATTTGTCTGCCACTTATAAAGTACTTAAATAAATTTTATTTATCGACCCTAAATAATATCTTGAACTGCCAAAACATTACTGTTGCAAACTAATCATCACCTAAATGTGCGTCTGCCTTGCACAACTAGCAGATGTTATGACCCCCATCATCCTGCATTTGTCTACAGAAATCATCACCGCATAATACCACGCAGTGATATACCCTAGAGTACTGGAAATTGGCTGTCATCTGCCAGAACCTTTGCCCTGAAGTTTCTTACTATAACGAAACTTGCAAAACTTTGGTGATTAAGTAAATCCTTTTCTACATATATGTACAAGTTTATTGTAAAAGCTGAACTAAAATGGAAAATAATTTTAGGTAGCTGGTTAAGTCTACATAGAAAGGTTTAAATCTCTTAATGTAAAAACTGTTTGAAAGATAGAGATTAGATAGTGTACATTTTTAGGATTTGTTTTCTTATGTGTGTCATGATGAGGGTGGTATTCCATAAAACTCACATTAAATAAACTTTGGTAAAAACGGGAGAGGTGCAATCGGGGTAAACTGATGCGCTTGCCTCTGTACAAAGAAACATACCTACTTCATTCAGGTCAGGTAGACTTGTAAAAGGTTAATTGTAGTAGTACCTAAGTAGTACTAGTAGAATCGAATTCCTTGAATTACCTTCTCAGATAAATCTTTAATTCCATTATTTCGTCAAATGTCGTGACTTGAAGTGATCTAGAAAAGAATCTAATTATCTATTTCGATTATCTAAAGTTCAAAATTAGGAACATCTTGTGGAAACAAAAGGTCAACTTTGATTTGAAACGTACTTCAGTATTATTCTTGGCTTCTTAATATTGATTCCAAAAGAATATTAAAGAAGTAAATTGTTGACAAAATTGTTAATAGAGCCAATTGCTGGTAATGACCATGCTTGTTCTAATGATGGTAAAGTGGCATCATCTATCTCTGATAGTGCAGATTTAAGGTCATTTGGTAATAGCACAACGAAATAATCAAGCAAAATTGGATTGTGAAACCGAGTCCTTGTTTTGATTACGACCATCCAAACCGGAAAGAGTTTGCCCCTCAAGCCAACGAGACTTTAATCTACGAATCATCTTAACTTCAAACTGCGGTGGTAATTTGCTCATGCACAGCTGCCACGCGACACTTTTGCACACGTTTGCGTTAGGAAAAACTCGTGAGATTTATTTGAAATTTTTCTGTCGGTACCATATGACATATAAAGCTTGTAACAGGTAGGGTGACGATATTCGTAAGGTAGCGGGCAGTGGTTGGAGGAGGAGAGCTGAAGACCGAGCTCAGCGGCGTGCCACAAGAGAGCCCTATGTCCAGCAGTGGACTGACACAAGCTGATGATGATGGAATACCATGTCAGACTATCCAAACTGTGCTTTGGAGACATCTCCTTTAATACAGATAGATTGATTTGCGAGTGGCAAATTTAGTTGCACATGGAGCATGAATTGAGGTGGAATCCTTTGTCGCAAACTTTCTCGTTTATGTCATTTAAGGCGACTACAGCACCCGATAAAGGCAGCACACATAGGAATAGTGCCATCTCCGTCTCTCAACAGGCCTGAGCCGGCAGTGCGAACAGTGTCGATACACGAAGTTTACGGACTATGAAAGCGTGCTGCGTAAAAACATGTTCGAAAGATAGAAAAATGAGATTTATGGAAAGGTAACAGCTTAAATCGAAAAATGCGTTAAATTACTTATCGAGAGTGTTCAATCAGGAACATTTTGATAGCAAATTCAAGTTCCTGTGTGCATTTTACTATCGTTTTTACAGCTTAAAAGATACACAATATTGGGTATTTAGAGGTGACTTTGTAAGCTTTTTCTATCGAACCAAAAGTGCTGAATCATGTTTTCAGCAAACTACTTATCTAGTTTATGTCCTGAATATTACCGTAGTATTTTTTTCTTCGATTTAATGCAATGCGTCATGCTTATCTACGCATCATAAAATCGTAATTTAGGTGCTGTAGTCGCCTTAAGTAGGAGAATAATCATAATCAAACTTGACTTCGTAATAACGCAAAACGTTGTGCTTAATCAAGTAAATAATCGCTGACATTGATAATGGATTAAGAAATCGAATATCCATTGTTTTACATGTACTTAAAATAATAATATTGTCTTAATAAAAAGGTTTTCCCTCGATATACCTAGTGTTAGCATCACGCCACTGACTACCGTGCGATCAATCATCAACTGTCCTAGTATTTAATTATTAATTAAGTAAAATAAGTAATTGCTTATTACAAGTTGGTATCGTAAAATGCTCTTTACCTTAATTACTTTAATGTTTAAGTTAATTTTCGGAATAAAATGCAAATTTCCGCAAACCCATAGTTATTCATAATTCCTTGATTATTGATAGATTATATAAGTAACAGAGTCGACCTTTTGATCGCGTGATTCCTAAGTTATTGAGTTTCATACGAACGGCAACTCAAACGTTAAGTTAAACCTTAAATACTTAATGCAACTTTTTTGTTACCTAATATACAGGGCTTTAGGTATCTCTTTTTCAAACTCTCGGGTGGTTAATCACCCCCAAGGAACATAGGTCAAAATACGAAAAAAAAATTTTGAGATTGCAATCTCATGAAAGAGAGATACCTAAAGCCCTGTATAGGTGCGTTTAATTAGTTTCAAGCATATTTTAACAAGCTAACACTCAGTTACTATGTCCACTCACGTTATTTTAAATATAATACTGTCACTTTCCGTCTTGATGGCGTAAACAAGGGCGGTGTTACATTTAAAGAAGCTTTAACTTTAACAAGCGTTTCTGCAACTGAGCGTAAGTAATCTATTTATTTATCAATAATGAGACCTGCCTCCTAGTAATCCATCTCAGGCAACGACTCCTCAGTTTGTTTTTAATCTGAGGTGGCGTCTCATGCGGTGTGGTAGGCTCTGTAAAGGGCCGTCTGGTTCGCGACCACCCTCTTAACGAAGTCCGACGCCAAATAGTTTGCTGTGTTCCGTCGGTGCGTGGGAGTACCAGTGTCTTAATTGGCATTTTCTGTGTTAACTCGCTCCATCGTCGACCTCATCTATGGCCTTAGTCAAGATTTAGGTCAAGAGTTAACCCATAATAAAAAATAAAAAAAAAATAATGTGTGATCCACCATTTTTAGAGCAAGGATTTTTTATAAAACTGAAAATTTATAAAACTGTCTCAAGTCTGTTTTAAAGCTCATCAAAGCGTTGTGGAGCTAAAAAGATTATTTCTGTAAGACAGGACAAAAAAGTCACAGTAGTACACAACCGGTTGAACAAAAAGTTGAACTACTGGGAACGGTCGAATTTAATTACGAAGATGGTAATCATCGTTAAAAAAGTGTATAGATATTTGACAACAATCCGCGTGGCCTGAGCGCAAATCTCCGCAAGATTAACAATTTCGTAACCACAAAGTCATTGTTCGTGACTGCTGCCTCTCAATAGAGTGTGTAGTGACAAATAATCTAGGGAAAAACGGGAAGGTCAGACCTGAGAACAAGTCGGAAAAACGCATACAATGTGCATAATACCGGCTTATCATTAACAATGATAACTTATTTAACATTCCAGTGTGGAATTCGGCATGGGTTTATTAAGAATGTGCTATGATATATTCAATAACCTCTTTTTCATTATTTTATGCATTACATTAGTACGTTTACAGGCGTTGTTGTGGTGTATGATTCGCACCATCTATTCATTGATGTTCTTCCACCATACCTAGAAATAGTTATCCACATCTATACTAATATTATAAAGAGGAAAGATTTATATTTTTGTATGTAACGAATAGGCTCCGAAACTACTGGACCGATTTCAAAAATTCTTTCACCATTGGATGCTTTATTATCCCTGAGTAATATAGGCTACATAATTTTTCTGAATTCCCACGGGAACGAAGTCCCGAGCGGGATGCTAGTCTATACTAATAATATAAAGAGGAAAGATTTGTATTTTTGTATGTAACGAATAGGCTCCGAAACTACTGAACCGATTTCAAACATTCTTTCACCATTAGGATGCTACATTATCCCTGAGTAACATAGCTACATAATTTTCCCGAATCCCCACGGGAACGAATTCCCGAGCGGGATGCTAGTTTTATATAAAAAAGATAAAAAAAATGTTATTTAAAAGACTTCATTGCTACTTTTTTCGAGTAGGCACGTCTTAATATGCAAATGTGAATTTATGACTTCACTGTACCTTTGCTTTGCGATACCGCTGAACCACCTTGCCGATTGCGAATAAGTACTCGTATTTGCTATTCTCTGTTTTTGGTTTTTCTTAAATATTTTGTAACTAGCGAAACTAATATGCTCATGAAACTGATTTGAACGAAATTGGCTTTAATTTGGCAGTCAGCTAACCGTACAAGTTGTATGGACACGTTATTTTATTTCATTTCAGACCTAACCTTTGTCCCTTGGAGAAAGAGGAAACATATAGTGGGCTGACTTCACGCCTTTTGCAGTTGGTATTTGATTCAGTTTTCGTTTGAATAGTTCTCAATATCACCACCTGGAACAGATAAAATGTATTTTTTTTAACGTGAGGCTATTGTTGCTTAACCCACCCACCGAGCCGTGGCAGATGTTCATAGAGCTTCATGATAAATCTATCTGAAGCATTTTACAAGTTATCGTCCGAGAGGAAATTGGTTATGTAAAACTGTTACCAGCTCGGGTACTAGGTAATAGTTTTACAGAAAAAACGAAAAAGCAACTTAAGTTCTTACACCTATTGTGATAGGTAAACGACGAATCGTGTGACGTGAAATCTAATTAGTAAAAATAAAACCAGCCAAGTCGAAGGGTTCCGTACCATTACCTACAAAACCGGCCAAGTGCGAGTCGGACCTCTATAAAAATCATTATCTCTATAAAGGTGGCAAAAAAATTACGTTTGTTGTATGGGAGCCCCTTAAATATTTAATTTATTCTACTTTTTAGTATTTGTTGTTATAGCAGCAATCGAAATACATCATCTGTGAAAATTTCAACTGTATAACTACCACGCTTCATGATATACAGCTTCGGACAGACTTTCTATAAAACGATCAAAAAAATCACATTTTTTGTATGGGAATCCCCTTTAAATACATATTTATTTTATTCGGTTTTTTATTATTTGTTGTTATAGGATAGGACCAATAGAAATAAATCATCTGTGAAAATTTCAACTGTCTAACTATCACGGTTTATGAGATACAGTCTGGTGACAGACGGACGGACGTACGGACAGCGGAGCCTTAGTAATAGGGTCCCGTTTTTTCCCTTTGGGTACGGAACCCTAAAAACGCACACAACATAAATAAAAAATTACGGAGTATGAACAAAGTTATGTCTTTAATACCTACAGCTAGGTATTTACTGTTGCAAAACTAGTAATGGGTACTGAACGCGCATCTTCGCACGTTGTTAGTAATTTCGTATAAATTACTCATTAAGTCATTACCCATTACTCTGCTCGAGAACAGACGGGTTCCAGGTCGATTTGGGTCGTGTTATCCTTTGTAATTTGAACTCTATGAGGATACAGATAGAGGTGATGAAATTGGAGCAGCGCTTGCGGTTATGTGGGATTGTTCTTCCTAGTTCCATTGTCCTAATTCGTGATGGCAACGCACGAGGGACGCGCGAAGCAAGAACTTAATAGTGCTAAAGTATCAGTTTAGTACTTATTCACGCTAGTGATTCTTTGATTATGAAAACGTCGCGGGCGGAAAACTTAAAAATGCAGCCAATAACAATTCATGGATAGCCCAAATCCTTAAAACTACATACATTCACACATACACTCACGCCTGGTAATCCCTAACGGGTTAGGTAGAGCATCAGTGGTTCCATAAGAATAAATTATTTATTCTTAAAGTTGATGCACAATGATTCCCATAACGGTGCTGACTATGAACAAGGAAGAACGTTACAAAATCCCACGGGTATAAAGTCCCGCGCAGTACCTAATCACTATAATTTAGGTCAGAGGGAGTATAAATAGTGTAGTAGCTTTACTAATCTTAAAAAAATATAAAACAAAGTCGTGTTAGTTACACCACTTATAACTCAAGATTGGCTGGACTGATTTTGATCAGGTATGGAGGTAGCTGATACCCTGGATTAACACATAGGTTACATAATTTTCCGAAATTCCCACGGGAACGAAGTCCCGGGCGTAAAGCTTGTAGTTAATAAGATTGAATGTTTTACAGCAGGCCGAGTACGATAGTGACAGCGCCGCGACAACACCGCTATCCTATGTCAAAATGTCAACATTGACAATGCCATAGGGCGAGCAAGCCTTTGCGCGGGACCCTCGCGCAATCAAAGTGAAGTTTCAGCGTGAGCCGAGTGCGAGTTTGTCGTTATGCCATCTTTCGACTGGTTTTGAATATCACCACCTCATATCTTTCTGTGGGGTGAAAGTAATTGATCACTATATCGCTCTTTAATCTCGAGTGATTTAGTGCTTTATAATAAATCTACGAGGGAGTTATATGAATGATAAATTATGACCTTTAATAATAATAAAATAAAATATTTTTAACAAAAAATAGACCCGCCTTCAAAAAGGGTGAAATAATGTTTTGAAGCTATGTTCACGAGTAAGTAGTGGTTACGGGTAAAACAGTTAATAGGTGAATTCAAAGCAGAATATGAAAAATAGAGAGGTTTTTTTTTTGACGTCGGCGCGGCGGCGGTTTGAACAGGACCTAGGTTAATGAAATAAGTATTCGCACAAGCTTTTTTGGCAGTATAAAAACTATGCGAGTAATTGTTCGGTGCCGACGACAAAAAAAAATTCCTCTCTATTTACCATATTCCGCTATTTCACCTATTTACTGTTTTACCCGTAACCACTACTTACTCGTGAACATAGCTTTAAAAAATTATTTCACTCTTTTTGAAGGTGGGTCAATTTTTGGTTAAAAATATTTGTTTTGAAACTACTTATTTCCGTTTTTGGCCAAAAGAATGATAAATTTCATTTTTGACCGAAAATACCCACAATCTGTGATTTATAATTAAAATCGTTATATGTATAGCCGTTTTCGAGAAACCGACTACATACATGAAAATAAAGGCGGAATCTTTGAAATCCTAATTTCTTACTCGATGTACGGACGGCCGCTACTCAGGTACCACACGCGTGCACTCTGTGCTGTTGTGATAAGAGCGGTTTTGCAATGAAAATGGAGTAACCCGATGCGCTGACCTCTGTACTCACAAGGTATAAGCTGTAAGATTTCCTAAGAAATAAAAATACACTCGTTTAACAATAAGGCTGACGAGGTTTCGTCGCTTAAACACTGAACTAAACTTAATTTGGTTTTCGCTTCGTAGGTTTTCGTAAATTAACAGGCATCTTATTTACTATGATTTGACACAAATTAGTTTTCTTATGCAATAACGCATTATAGATGTTTCAACATGAGCAAGGACTTTTTAGTACGAAGTGCGAATATTTAATAACAGTTGTGTAGGTATTCATTAAGTTATCCACTTGTGTTTCGAAGAATCATCAGTAAGTGGGTAAGGTATGGAACCAAAACAGCAGCTCGAGCACGATGGAGACAAACTCGCGGGGCGCGTCACTCAGCTGATGACGCTGAAACTTCACTCAATTTGATTACACGTGGGCCCCGCGCAAAAGCTTGCGGGCCCTCTGGCGTTGTCAATGTTGACATTTTGACATAGGACCGCGGCGCATTACGCGCGCTATCGCCATCTTACTCGAGCTGCTGATTTACGATTCCGTACCCATACGTTAGGAAACGAAACAAAATGCTGTCAAGGAATAAGAGAGTTTTGTTGCCTACTTTTAATCCCCGACAAAAAAAGAGGGTTCTTATAAGTTTTACGTGTGTGTTTGTGTATCTGTCTGTGGCATCGTAGCTCAAAATGAATAGACCGATTGTTTGAAAGCTGCAGGCCGAGTACGATAGTAAAAGCGCCGCGACAACACCGCGGTCCTATGTCAATATGTCAACATTGACAACGCCATAGGGCGAGCAAGCCTTTGCCCGGGACCCTCGCGCAATCAAAGTGAAGTTTCAGCGACAGCCGAGCGCGAGTTTGTCGTTATCGTGCTAGAGCCTGTTGACGTAGTCGAGACATTTGATCAACATTGGTTCAGTCATTTAAAAGTTATAAGCAATCAAATGTTGGGAGTGATATAATTTTTTTAATTTAAAAGTTACAAGTTATACATTTGTTTTCTAGAGGTATTGTTTTTCCAATATACCTCAGTACATCGCTAATCTTTTGCACTAAATAAAAATACGAACTAGGTACCTTCGCACCACAGGTTTCCAAATACCTCATTATATTGGAAACTTCAGTATATTGGAGGATGTTGCAAAACTTGTGGTGCGTAGGTACCTAGTTCGTACTATTATTCGGTGCGAAAAGATTAGTCGATTGTACTCAAGTTTATGCAGTTGGCATTGGACACTTGGTTAACCACGAGACCACGAGAGATGATAGTCGATAATAACTCGTCGGTTTTATTTCATTCAAATAGATTGTAGCGAATCATGTGCTACAAGAACTGTGGGTCGGAACGTTTGTTTTGTATCTAGGTTAGCCCTCTCTCTCATCATGAGGCAAACACTCCTATTCGCTGCAATACTTACTCCGAGTTTTAAGCAAAAATTAATATCAGTAAAATTCGGAGTAAGTTTAAACGCTCGCGTGTGTATTTTTTTAACACACACGAAGGAAGTTTAGATACGAATGCTAGGCGAATGCTACACGCTCGATATGTATCGCGATATTTAACGCGATATATATCTAGTAATATTTTGGTATACTACACATACGATACGAATCGCGTCATTACGACGGCAAATTTCATTGAGTACACTCGTACGTTTCGTATTACAATAAATAAAGCTATGAGTGACTATATAAATAAAGCTTGCGTTGCTATCATAATAGGGTCAAAATGGCATTCAATCTATTATATATATTAGGGTCAAAATGGCGTTCAACGCCATTACTATTATATCAGCGACTAGCAATCGCTATTTATCGACGATACTTGGTACAGATCGTGGATTTTTGGATTTCTAGAAATCCAGCGATCCGTAGCACGATACGCGATACTCTATACTACACACTCGATAAATATCGTGATCCTGGATTATGATCCAAATATCTCGATAAATATCGAGCGTGTAGCATTCGCCTTAGCGAAGTGTCACAGTCAAATATTGTATGAGATTATAGCGAGTCAGTTTGGTCTCTAATTGGTCACAATTAAAAAGATAGTAAATAAATCTAAAATTGTTAGCTAATATCACAGGGAGTCTAGTGCAAGGGGGGTGCAAGGGCCCTCAAAAAACCCAAAAAGGAAATATTGTTGTTAATTTTAGGCCAAATAAAAAAAAATATTGGAATGAGAAACATTGCATCGGCAGGGCAATCCTCAAATTGCTAACTTAACCACTACCAACCCTCACAAGAACAGTATTGAACTCTCTCATTAGGCAAACAATCGTCCAATTAATGACGTGCCCACGAGATACCCATCTCGATGAGCCAGTTCCCCAAACACGAGGTTACGTTACGATAATTTCCCTGTTAGTCGCAGGCGCATTGCGAAATGGCCGGGCGGGCCACGCGCTCTCACGCGATCCAATCTCGGCTCCGAGGGCCTATTGTGCCCTGGGGAGGAAATTAAAAAACGCATACAAGTACCACGTTCCACAATAATTGAAAACTTATGTACTTATTTCATTTTGTTTCAGTTTTATGGACTGTCACGGTTGCGCAGAGTGGCTACGAATACAACAAACCTGGCCGACCGTTCTCTTCAGGAACACCCTCCAGTCAACCAGGTTTTCCGACTGGGCCACCTGGACCAACGCCACCCACTCAAGGCTACCTTAGCCCTACCCGGCAACCTGAACAGAACTACCCAGGACAAGGTGGTCCATCTGGCTCGTATCCAGGACAAGGTCCACAAAGCACATCATATCCAGGCCAAGGACCAACGCCAGGTAGCTCGCCTGGTACAAATACCTACGGACAAGGACAAAACTACCCCACAGGATCTACCGGAACAGGAAGACCTGGCCAAGGCTATCCAGGCACACCAGGTACGCCGGGCGGCTCAGGTCAATCCCCCGGATATCCTGGCTCGTCTGGCACACCAGGTTTTCCTGGACCCTCTGGAGCCCCTGGTGGCCAAAGACCCAGTTATCCTGGTGCTGCAGGAAGCCCTGGCCAAGACAGTAGTTACCCTGGACCATCAGGTCCACCCCTAGGTCCTGGCCAAGGACCTGGATACTCAGGTCCATCAGGATCACCTGGACAAGGAGCCAATTACCCCGGCCCATCTGGATCACCCAGATTCAATAACGCAGGTCAACAAGGAGCGCCTGGTAGACCAAGTGGACCAGGAATTTCATCTGATGACTCCGGAGCTTATCCGGGAGGCGACTATTCTGCCATTCCGGGAGAACCAGACAAAGACTATCCCATTTTATCTGAAATCCCGAAAACATCATTCAAATGCGACGCCCAATCTTATCCCGGCTATTACGCTGACGTCGAGACGAGATGCCAAGTGTTCCACGTGTGTGCAAACAAAATACAATATGACTTCCTTTGTCCAAATGGAACTATTTTCTCTCAGGATGTGTTTGTGTGTGTATGGTGGAATCAGTTTGACTGTAACTCAGCTCCAAGCTTATATGAAAAGAATGCCAACTTGTACAACGATTCATCAGTCGGCCCAAGGCCTCCAGTAGGATTCCCTGGGC
The DNA here is from genome assembly GCA_949987775.1 of Aproaerema taeniolella. Taxonomy (NCBI): domain Eukaryota; kingdom Metazoa; phylum Arthropoda; class Insecta; order Lepidoptera; family Gelechiidae; genus Aproaerema; species Aproaerema taeniolella. The sequence goes on along the minus strand of OX465242.1, from coordinate 5,946,726 downwards.
CCAATAATTATCCACAAGGTCCAGGTGGTAGCTACCCTGGAGGCCAACAACCACAAGGTCCGCCCGCTGGATATCCAGGTGTGTCAGGACCTCCAGGAACACCTAATTTCCCAAGCGGTCCTCAAGGTCCTGTTGGATATCCAGGATCGTCAGGTCCGCAAGTTCCATCTCCTAACTTCCCTGGCTCTGGTCCGGCAGCGTATCCAAGCAGTGGAACTCAAGGTCCCAAATCTAGTTACCAAGGCCCTACAGCTCCAGGATTTCCAGGTTCCCAAGGAGCATCCGGGTTTCCAGGCCCTAGTACTGGCAGCAATCAAGGCTATCCCCCCGCAGGTAAACCCAGTGGTCCAGACTTTCCTAGCAACAGACCGCCAACTCCTGACAGAGAGTACCTACCACCGCCGGTGAATTATTGATATGAAGGTATATTTTGTGTGAAATGAGTTAAAGATAAAGTAAAACGTTTGCAAACAAAATACCTTGTAGTTGGTGCTGTGTAATTTTATATAGTGTCTTGGTTATGTTGCCCTGTGTTAATTTATATGAATGTGGGTCCGTAAGGAACAAAAGCGGGAAATTTTATAAAAAATGTTTTGGCGAGAATTGTATCACTATCATTAGAAGGCAAACGAAAGTTACCATTATTAAAATCTCATCTCATTAGAAACTATTAATCACTTGTTTTTGGAATCATTTTTTGTAGCTTTTCATTTCGCTTGTGCATGAACCGTTCATTTCATACTGTAAACTCATTTATGCTTAAGTAGATAAGATAGATAAAGTGTATACGCATTCTTTATAATCATGTAAATATAATAAACATTTACAAAAGGAAAAATATAAACAAAACATTATTTTCTTATGTGTTTGACAATTTATTTTTTGCTAATAGATACTGATCTTCGTGAACGTGAGCTTCGCCTCGACGAGTGTGCCTTCAATTTCGATTGGTAATAACGATCAATTCTAACGTACTCTTTACATTTATCTAGTAATTTATTACCTTCTATACGAAATTTAATAATATCCGCATCAGTAGGTTCAGTATCTAATTTATGTTGTAAAAAGTCCGCTATGTTCTTCACGCTTATGTTTGATAAATCGTTGTAGGCTAAGTTCAAATAACAGAGAATATTATTGCCTCGGCAGTACAAACTGCCGTCTCGTCGAATAATGGACTTCTCACTGAATGGATCTCTGTATTGGTCTAGTATATGCTGAACAATCAGGTGTACTTTCCCATCTGAGTCTTCAACCTGAAATTTGGTTTTAGAACAGGCTTTTGAAGTGGACCGCTTTGATACCGAATGGGTTTTTTTATTTTGCGATGTAGTATTAGTACGGCTCTCTTTTACCGAAGTTGGCAGTAAAGGTTTTAGCTTATTTAAATTATGTATAAGTGCACTTTTCTTGCCCATCACTTCATCTTTGTTCAGAGGAAATTCAGTTAATATTTCCAACAAATGCCGCACCCCGTCGTCGGCTACTTGATTGGAGGCTAAGTTCAAATACCTCAAACACCGGTTGGTTCGCAGCATCTCAGCCAAGTATTTAACACCTGTGTCTGTTATCTTGTTTCCAGATAAACTTAAAAAAACTAAGTTTCGTTCTGCAGTGTTGGGGTATTTCAATTTGATTGATATTTCCTTACATCCCTCGTCTAAAATGTTACATCTGTTAAGGGACAGGTTTTTTAAGCAAGATTCTTGATCAAGTAAAATGTCGAAGTTGCGTCCGTAGAGGTAAGAATCGTCTAAAGTAATTCCCGTCAACTTGTTCAGCGATTGTATTTTATTCACATCAAAGAGAAGGTTATTTGTGACCGCACAGTTACGGATGGTTATTTTTGACAGCGACGGGAAATAAGGCGCCAATATAAGGATAATCTTGAACAACTGACAAGGTATGTCTCTTCTGTTCTGTATTGATATCTCTACGAGAGAATCACGGTTGTCGTACAGGGCAGTCATTTGAAAGATATTACTTAAAGAAGCGTCGGAAATAGTGACCTTTTTATTAACTAATTGGGTCAGGTCAAAGCCCGTTCTGGTAGATGGACGGCTGCTCACCGTCTTTGAACGTGTTCCCATATTATCTGGAAACGAAGAACTTGATCATAGTTTTTACACTACTTATCTGTTACTTTAAAATATGACGTGACCTTTAAATTATCGAAAGCGCTCGTAGCCCAGTGACGCTCGCTGATCTCAACCGATCAGTGAGGTTAAGTAACGTATCGGCTGTTATCGATTGATTGCAGTCGTTAAATCCAAGTCAGAGGCCATTGTGCAGTTTGAAAACTCTGACACCAGGGTTAGCCAAGCTCGCCACACACTCGACTATACCCACACGATAAGAATACTTAATACGATAAGAATACGCTTAATACTAAAGCGATGCTCAAGTCGTATGGACAGTTTCTTGAACTGGTTCACATCCTCAATTTTCGCTAGCTAATTTAAAAGTCACCCAATATATCAAACGATTGTACTTGATTTCCCCAATGGATAGTAAACTCTAATACTTGGAGATAAAATTGAAAATCGATTGAAGAAATTTGACAGTTTTGGATAGCATGATGTGCCGTTGTCCCTGTACAGTAACTTCAAGTAATTTTCGAGCTACGCTACAAAGTCCGACCTCTGCCTAGTCTGCTCGGCGCTCATCATACTCACAGGTGCTCACACAAGTTTGAGTACACCTTTGAAGCAGTGCCGGATTTATATTTTTTATGAGTGTAGGTCATTTTATTTCCGCCGCCCTGTGTACCTTTCTAAAGTAATAATTTTCCATTTTATAGTAAGGAAGGCACTAAAGACAAATAAACGAATGAATTCGTCATTAAGAAAGAGCGTAAGTACGCTCACTCGATTTTAGAGGATAAAAGTCAAACAAGTTCACTGGTTTTCTCATGTGCGTTCTCTGAAATCTGTGCCGCCCCTAGACGGCCTGTTGACAAATCCAGGACTGCTTTGAAGTGCTGGTGCGTAAAAGGAATTGGTACTATACTTATGTAATAAAGAAATACAATCATAAAATATACTCGTCAAATATGGTAGGTATAATCATACCCTTTACACAGCCTTTTTGCACAAAAACCTCAATATCAAGAGCGTATTTTTTTAAAACAAACGGGAGAAGTTTTTCAAAGGTTTGTGGAATATCATTTGCCGATGTGGGTTTGGGCAAACGAATATTTCTAGATGCCCGGGAGGAACCTACAGTACTCATCACTGATAACATAGACTTAATATTACTATGCATTGTAAAAAAAGTCAAAAAATAAATATTTTGTAAAAAAAATGTAAAAAACAAAATAATATAAAATTGTAAAATCTCACTATACAAATACAATCTGCGAGTGAGAGCAGTGAACTTTCTGTCAGTATATAAAAAAACTGGTTCTGTCAGGTAACAAAACAAAAATCCAAAAACATTGTCATCATGACATCTTATGCAAAGAGAATTTTAATCACTGATCTCTAGGACCAAGTATAGAGATACTTGGTCCTAGACTGATCTTCTTAACCGGTTTGGTCGACGACCGGTTTGGTCGAGTGGTAGTGGCGCTGCCTCTTGATCGATTCCCAATCAGGGCAAATATTTGTGTAAAAAGCAGATGTTTGTTCTCGGGTCATGGGTGTTTGTGTTTGTGTTTCAAGGGACCCACGACACAAGGGAAAACCTTTGTGTGGGCCTTTGAGTGTGTAACTTTTATTATTATTTATTAACCTTTTGCCATTATCATGGGGTGGCATAGGCATAAAAATTGAGGACCTCCCGTACGGTCCAAATTGTGTATTTATGAGCCCTGTTGGTAATTTCAACGTGCCAACAGTCGGTCCAAAATCGTGAGCGAAATGATGTCAACAGTGACGTCAAAAGACCGTGCTAACGGTACTCAAAAAAAAAGTAGAACAGTGCACAAACGTCAAATTCAATTTGACATTCTTTGAATTGCATGACAGATAAAAGGGCGGCGCGGCGGTAAATATATATATTTTTTATATAAATTTATCTTTATATCTGTCAATAACATAAAATTGTAGCTAGATACTAATTTTTCTTTGGTTTTTTTTGTGTGATTTATGTTTAGTTCACTTAAGTTCTCTCCTCTTAACTGTTTAATAATTTTTTTTTGGAACGTATCTGTTACTTTCCCCATCGTGCATTTTCTCTCTACAACGTGAAGTTGGCGGAATTACGATCACGCAGATTGCCGTAGTACAAGATTCTATTCTAATGTATCTTTCAAATGTACGTCTACTCTTTTGAAGGACACGAATTTTAATTTAACTTATTTTTTCTATGTCTATGTTTGAAGGACATTAAAATCCCTTTTGGGAAAGGCAAAAGAATCTACGACCACACAGTCATGTCTTCAATGTATTTCTTCTGCGTAACCTCCTCCCATAGAAAACCGATAGTCTTTTAGAAACCGATAGAAAACTGCCGTGGCGATCTTTTTCAGTACCAAACGGAGCAGATACCTACAATATTTATTGGAGTAAATTCATCACCACACTGTATTAAGCTCGAGTTCCCGCACTGACCTCGGTATATTTACCAGTTCGAAAATGTATAAAAAGGCAATAGCTTGCCGTCGGCTTCACCCACGTGGAATTCGGTTATATTTTGAACTAGCTTTCCGCCCGCGGCTCCGCCCGCGTGGACTACAGGGTATATCGTGCCCAACCGTGGGATAAAATGTGGCCTATGTCCTTTTTTCTTCTTCATCAGCCCATACACGTCCCCACTGCTGGGGCACGGGCCTCCCTCAATAACATGAGGTAAATGCCATACTCACCACGCTTGGCAGACGGGTTGGCGAGGGTTTTGATATAATTGCAGAGTTTTCCTTCTCTGTGTGCAGATGAACTTGCTTGCATATTTACCTAAGTCGCCTTGTACGACACCTCGGTAAGAAAGAGGGTGGTCCTATTCTACTCTGCCGGGGACTCACGCGGCTATGTCCTTTCCCAGGCTCTATATATGGTATTTAAATATTCCCATACAAAAGAAGAATTGGATTTTTTTACCCACTAACAAACATTTCCACGCAAAATCAAAAATATTAAAGCTGTCGGTTTAACATTTTGCATATATCTTCAAATATTGTGGAAGCTTACCTAAAAGAGATTACACGAAGTTCCTATGGGAACGAATTGTAGGGCGTCCGCTAATTGAAATTTTACACCGTGTGGTGATCGGTTGAGAATAACACCGCCCGATCCATGGGTGTCGTAAGAGGCGACTAAGGAAACACAGATGAGACCTACCTCCTAGTTATCCATCCCAGGCAACGGCACTTAATTTTTTCTGAATCTGAGGTGTCGTCCTATGGTCTCATGCGGTGTGGTAGGCTCTGTAAAGGGCCGTCTGGTTCGTGACCACCCTCCTACCGAAGTCTGAGGCCAAACATCTTGCTGTGTTCCGTCGGTGCGTGGGAGTACCAGTGCCTTTATAGGCATTTTCTGGGTTAATTCGCTCCATCGTCGACCTCATATTTGAGCTTATGGTAAAGATTGAGGTCAAGAGTTAACCCATCTTAAAAATAAAAAAAATGTATGTTTGGTGTTTCAGTCGCAGCCCTCTATCTTTTAAACTGTTATACACATAATGTCCAAATAAGGAAATACGTATTATGATGATAACTATCGTAAAATATAATTTAAAAAATTAAAAACTTAAACCACGGTGGGGTCATAAATATCGAATTTTTTAAACTACTGTAAGGAATCAGTGGGGGTTCCTTCGTTTACGTCTTGTTATACTGCTCTGTTTCAAAAACCATATAATGCATACACTTCAAACTTAGTACATATTTAAAACATACTTTACATTAATTGAAAAATATATGATACACAGTCAAGAGTGAGTCGGACTCAAGCTGAATATATTTAAACAGAAACCTTTCTCGGTCTGGGTACTACAGGGATTCTTTTACTTTAAAATCTACAAGCCTATTAGCCCAGTCGTAGAAAATATTTCGACACAATATTGTTCAGGTATGGCAGGTTAATAAAAATCCAAGTTCTCGACCTTGGAGGGACCCAGGCGTTAGCCGCCATATTGAATTAAAGGTGCCAAAATTAGGTATATTTTAAATAACTTCTCAATTGTTTACTAAATCACAAAAGTGTCTATGAAGAGTTCAAAGAAGACAAAATTGCCTACATTTTTTGCATACATGATTATTCTGTAAGTCTTATAGGTAAAAAGTTACAAGCGAAATTCGGAGTCTCTAGACCCAGCGGTTTGGGCTGTGCATTGATATGTCAGTCAGTTAGCCCCCTTAATCCCCTTAGGGGTAGAATTTCCAAAATCGCTGATACACGTGTTCATTATTTTTTAATCATCAGCCTACATACGAAGTTCTAAGATCCTAACTTCAAAATTCATGGACTTTCATACAAACTTCCATCCCCTATTTAACCCTCTTAGGGGTGGAATTTCCAAAAATCGCTCCTTAGTTGATGCCTACACTACATAAGGTATCTATGTGCAAAATTTCAAGGCCGTGAGTCCAGCGGTTTGGGCTGTGCGTTGTGTATCCCCCAGTCAGTTTATCATTTTATATATTAAATTTTTGTAAATATTATTATTTCCGTCGCTTGCAACTTTTTACCTTTAAGACTTACAGAATAATCATGTATGCAAAAAATGTAGGCAATTTTGTCTTCTTTGAACCCTTCATAGACACTTTTGTGATTTAGTAAACAATTGAGAAGTTATTTAAAATATACCTAATTTTGGCACCTTTAATTCACGATGGCGGCTAACGCCTGGGTCCTTCAAGGTCGAGAACTTGGATTTTTATTAACCTGCCATACCTGCCATACGCCATATAAACAAAATAAATTAATGAAAAGTACATAAATAATACATGTATTTATGTACTTTTCATTAAGTACATAATACATGTATTTTTTTACACATTTTTTACACCGAAAACTTTTATATCTTTATTACTTATCTATTACTTGATATGCGCACTACGCTTCAGTCTTTTTAAAATGGTTCCTTTCAGCCAAAGGGTTGTCTGGAAGAGATCACTTTTAGTGATAAGGCCGCCTTTTGCACTAATGTAAATTTTCCATTATGTTTTTGTTTACCTACGTATGCAATAAATAATTTATTTATTCATTCATTCATTCGAACTGTTTTTGTGACAGTTCCCCGGTTATTTGTCATAGAATTACTGTTACTCTTAATACGTATCTTAATAAGTATTTTCTGAAAATTTTAACTTGCTCTCTGTAATAGTTTGTAAGAGGGCTGCGACTGAAACACCAAACGTACAAATCAATTAGCGTACGCCCTACAGTTCGTTCCCATAGGAACTACAAGCTCACACATCAATACCTATCTGCAAATCATCTTTGCAAAATTTAAAACTTATAGCGTCAATAGTTTTGATTTTGCATGGATATCTTTGTCAGTAGGTAAAAAAATCCGACTCTTCTTTTGTATGGGACTTCCTAAATACCAGATATATTTGAGGGTTAAACTACCTCTAACAGTGTAATAAATTTTTTTCCCGAAAATCCATTCAGTGGAACTGGGTTCCGAGGATTTGACAATTTTTGTTCGAACGGCCCTCCACTATACAGTATTTTATAGTACAGACCGTGGTATTTCACTATTTTTTCTAGGTCTATCAGACCATATGAATTTGAAGTACCTATTACACTAACCTATCTTTTTCAAACATGCTTGTTGAAATTTGGCATTTAAAAAAAAAGATAGTTACCTTCTTGGATTGAATAAATAACAGGCCTAAAACTTCTGAATTAAAGCTTATTTAATCAGAGAAAATTTCATGACATGCGTTTCGCTTATCTGAAACCGAAAATGTATTTTTTTTTTACTGAGATTATTAATTGGTGCAAGGGACAGCTAAGACCTAGGCTAGGCACCCCGATTTTCTTATACATTTTTTTTTATCAGCCTATACATATGTTATGGACCAAGTGATAAATTGGGCATTATTCATAATGACCGGGCATTATGAAAAATGCCCAATATGAGAGGGCAATTTGATAATAATTATTCAAATAATCAAATTGACCGGGCATTATACATAATGCCCATCACCTTTTGGGCAGAGTAATACAAACATTTAATTGCTATTTTTTTATTATTATAGTCATTTAACTTCAAATACACTAAATGTTAAACAATTTAAATAACCAGACTCATTATTTGGATTGAGTAGCAAGGTAAAAGGTGAGGCCGAAGGCCGAGCTCCGCAAAGGGCGAAGCCCGGAGCGTCTCCCTCCCCCAACCCAAGATGGCTGCCATACGTGTTAAGATTTTAACGGTGAGGCGAGGTCGCAGACTGAGCCCAACTCCGCGTAGGGCGAAGCCCGGAGCGTCAACCCCCTCAATCCAAGATGGCGGCCATATAAGTTTAGATTATGTAGGTGAGGCGAGGCCGTAGGCCGAGGCGAGCTGCGTTTAGGGTGAGGCCGAAGTCCAAACTCCGCGTAGGGCGACGACCAGAGCGTCCCCCACCCCCCAATTCAAGATGGCTGCCATACAAGTTTAGATACTAAAGGTGGGGTGAGACTGTATGCCGAGAAAAGCTGCGTATAGGGTGAGGCCGAAGGCCGAGCTCTGCGTAAGGCGAAGCCCGAAGCGTATACGTTTCCACCAAGGGGCACTTCGAAACTCGTAGGGGATTCAGGCCATAGTCCAACATGCTGACCATGTTAGATTTAAGAAAAATTCCTGTGTCTCCCAAATAAAGTTTTATTCATTCATTCATTCATTCATTCAAATGCGGGTTGGTGGACCGCTCATCTTTCGAAAATGATTTTTTTTGTCGTGTGGGTTTCATCACGATGTTACACCAATGAGCAAGTGATAATGAATCACAAATCCGTACATAATACGAGCAGAGCAGAGGCAGAGGCCACGGTTTGAACCCGCAACCTTCCGGTTTAAAGTCTGGCTCATTACCAACTGGGTTTAAAGTCTGGCTCATTACCAACTGAGTTTAAAGTCTGGCTCATTACCAACTGGGTTTAAAGTCTGGCTCATTACCAACTGGGTTTAAAGTCTTGCTCATTACCAACTGGGTTTAAAGTCTGGCTCATTACCTACTGGGTTTAAAGTCTGGCTCATTACCAACTGGGTTTCTTGCCTATATCTTATTGATTGATAAAACCTTTATTAGACAGACAATTTTTTATTTATTTAAAAAAAAAACAACATTTTTAATAAAGCAGCTCTATTTCAGGTGTTTTTCAACCAATACGAAGGATAAAGTCCTTTTTTTGTATTATACTTAAAGCAAAAGCAGAAAAAACTAATTTTAGTGACTCTTGCGTAAATAACATAAATAAAATTGAATCAGTTCATCATTACAAATTATTCTTAACAGCTCTTCACAAACGAAACAAGCTTTAAAAGATTGACATAAGAGAAATACTAAGACTTAGTCTAGGTAACTAAAATTAATAACCCTCCTTTTTGCTTCGCCGCAGTCGGGTAAAATTTTAGTGAATACTTACAACAACATAAATACATCTGAATCAGTTCATTATTTCAAATTATTCTTAACAGCTCTTCACAAATTGAACTACTTACCTAGCTTTAAAAGATTGACTTAAGAGAAATACTAAGACTTAGTCTAACTTAAATTAACAACATAATAACCCTTCTTTTTGCTTTGCCACAGTCGGGTGAAAATTAACTCTTATAATGAATAGTGAGGCTATCAGCTCATCCTACTTGCCACAAATATTCTTATGTTCTATAAGTAATTATTCGTTTGACTGGACACCGCGATTCGCTAATTTGTAGCACGCGTTTTGGCCCATTGTGGCCCATAGCAGTCCTATTATTAGCCCAATCAACGAAAACCAACTACTGCCCAATAAGGGAAATAGTTCGTGTAAAAGCGATTTTTGGCATAGTTGTAGGGAATAGTGTCTGAAGCAACATACTGAAAGTCCTGATGGATAGGGGTGGAGCCACCGTTTACGAGTTATTTAAGAAGTTAAATATAAAAAAAAACACACATTTAAAATAAACAAAAATACAAACAATATAAACAGATTAATTTGCGTATGGATGCTGCAGTGAGTAAAAAGGCCTGGGCTCAGCGATTTTTGTCAGTCTGTATTTCAGACCTATACTTTAATTTTATTAATTATAATATAAAATAAGACGATTGTAAGACGATTTTACAAACAGGAACGCGCCATGTGCGTCAGCAGTTTGAGACAAGACGTTAAAACGCGAGAATTGATCATAATTAACTATTTTCTTTTAATATCTCGTTAAATATTGATCCGAGCAAAAACGTGTCAAGAACCTTTTTGTAGAGAATTTTATGTAGATTACTTGAAAGAGTAAAAGAATTTTTTTGCTATGAGCCACCGTTTACGAGTTATTTAAGAAAAACTTTAAAAAGGTACCTTTACACCCCCTCCCCCCTACCCGTTAGCTCTACCCCTATCCATCAGGACTTTCAGTATGTTGCTTCAGACACCATTCCCTAAAACTATGACAAAAATCGCTTTAACACGAATGATTTCCCCTATTTTTCCTTCATTAAATGGCCAATCTACGCGGCGGCGCGGCGGGCGGTGATAAATCTATGTGAGAGACACTCTCGGCGAGCGGCGCGCTTACACATTTTGCTCTATCGGCTAATAATATTAACTACATGCTACTAAAATATTTTAAAAGCTTAAAGTTATGCGGGCGTTTCGTCTTATAAAAAAAAAATGGTCCATTAAGAAAATTAAAATGGTAGAAATCTAGGCAAAAATGCCTAACTTGAACAGGAAACAGTGATGGCGTCATTTGCCAGAATCTAAAAAAATCATTTTTTTTTGTTTTTCATAAGTAAACTTAACATCGACTATTCCTGGAAAATTAAAAAGCAAAGAAACTTATCACAGAATTTTATGAAAATGTACGGTTTTTCATCTATACTTATTTTTGTATTGTTTCGCTCTTGACCACAATCTAGCGTAGGCAGTGGCGAAGATGTTTATGAAAAACTATAAAACAAACATTTAGGTGTAAGTTGTACTTACACTATTAACCTACTTACCCAATCTTAAATTAACTAAAAATACGTCAAAACTCAACCTTACATTAACGAAAGATACGGTTACTTGGCGTCAAATTAACAAATAACTTGTTAGATCGCATATGAGCAAATTGTTAACTAAAAATGTCCTATAAATTAGCTAGACAAAGTTTTAAATGAAAAAAAAAGGAACATTAAATGTTGCTCGATCTGCTAAAGAACCATAACACTCGTTGCATATCATTCAATAAAATTGAAAAATTTAACCATTTACCTCCCATCTCTTCCATCTCTGACCACCTGTCTCGTTTTTTTTTCTTCTGGTATTGCCAATACCATACAATGGTTAATGTGATGATTTGATGAATCATATTGTTTTAGGCCAGGTTAAAAAAGCAAAGTTTAAAATTACCTCTACAAATACAGTTAAAATTTGGTGGTACGATTATGACGACGCGTTTCTCTCATACTTTCAACAACGCGCAGAGGCATACGAGAACATAAGGCTCTAAATAACAAATCTTCAACGGTTTCATATAAATCACTCGACTGAGGTAAATAGTTTCCTTCAATCACGACCCTGAGTAGGCCTGGAAACATTTCAGATCTATCTTCTCGTAGCTTCTGGTATTCCAAAATCTCTGCAATGGTTTCAACGTTATACATTTGCAAATGGTTATATGCGAGGTTCAAAGAGCACAATCTAAAATTACCTTTACAGTATACTTGACCTCCTCTTCGCTCGGTATTATCATTGTCAAATTCATGGCGTAACTTACCACCAGTCATTTGATTGGTAATCAAAGCAGCTATTTCTTCAGGTGTAGGAGGGATTTTAGTGATAGGCACCATGCTTACTCTTGATGCTCTTCTTGTCCTTGGGATAGGTTCTCCAGCCTTCTGGCGAGAAGGCTTGTTCGCGCTCGGCGGCGCCACGCTGATCGTGGCCGGCAATAATGGTAATGTTGGGTCCGCTTGTGCTGCTGCTGCTCGTCGCTTCTGTTCGGCTAGGACTTTTTCATATACTTTCTGTTTGTTTTTATAAAACTCCATGTGTTTTCCAACTGTTTCTTTTACTTCTGAAGTGGTAAGAACAAACTCTTTTAACGTGTTCAAAATATGTTCGGCTCCAACATCTGTGATTTGATTACCCGCTAAATTTAGATGCAGTAGTTTTCGGTTGCTTCTTAATACTTTTGCAATCATTAGAGCTCCAGAGTCAGTTATGAAATTACTTGCCAGTTCTAGAACGTACAATCCTTTTGCCGGCCCTTCATTTTTTACAAGTCTTTCAGCAATTAATTCCAAAACTTTGTCAGTAATCCTGCATCTCTTTAGCGACAACCTATTTATTCGACATTCGTTATCCAACAAAACATAATAATTACCTTCTGCAGTATAGGTATCGTCTAAAAAGACTTCGGTGATAAGAGATGACGAAAGGAACTTCGACATTTCGTATAAAACGTACTTGTTTAAGTGACCTCGAATCATTTTGAATTGCCTCAACAATGGGTGGTAGGTAACAGCAATGCTTAATACCTTAAGGAACCTTTGGGTAACGGTTCCACAACGGTTAATTTGTATTGCCACTAGCCTATCACGGGTATTATAGTAAGCTAATAGGGTTACTATAACACCTTCGGCCATTTCATTAAAATTGACGATCGATGATTGAACACTGGCTATATCTCGTAGGTTTTGGATACTCCTTTTTAATCGAACTCTTTTCAAACGGTGACTACTCACAGCTATGTAATCGTCTGAAATAAATCAAATATTCACGTTTGTTTTGTAGCTTTGAACTAGTTATTCTGGGAAAATAGAATTCGAAAACTGCCGATTTAGAGACGTCGTGTCGTGCTGCGCCTGTACCTCCTACGTACTACCACTGAAGTTCACTAAAACAAACCAATAATAGGACCACCCGCCCCTATGATGACCCTCTGACCCACCGCTTTCCTCTACTAGGTACTTTCCGATTGACTAAGGATAGGGAGGGGTATGAATTGTGAAACAGAATAAAACTATTTGAGTATAAAGTAAAACAAACCTTGAAGTAATTTGATAACATGCACAGTTGCCTCAACCCACAGAGACCTGCATGCCCAAGGCAAGAATTGTTCAAAATTTAAGGGAGAGATGGACGGCTTTTCATGCAAAGAGAACACGCTACTGTATTGAGAAGCAATACTTTTCGAGCGGCTTTTATGAACTTCTGTCGATCGCTCCTTTACGTCCTGAGGTTCTTTTACAAACATTCGCGACACACTTCTTATTCCTGGCACAAGCTCCATGGTTCATGGATTTAGTTTTGAACCTGCTAAGTAAGAGATTATTTTTCACTTTTGCAATGGTATTCTATTTTTACTTTTGTATGTTGTGTGTTTGAAAAACAAAAAAGAGAGTTCCTTAATTTCATTATTTTTTTAAATTATTCTTCTCACTGGCATTCTCTGGATTAAAAGATAATTTTGAGAGAATTTAAATCACTGGCCCTATAGACATAGAAAAATAAGTTAAATACAAACGGGCCCTGATAGTTCACCATAAACGTAAAACGCTGGTGTATAAGTATTCTCTTTGCTTTTACGGAAAAAGTAAAAAAAATGTTGGAGTTCGGAACCCTGCAAAGGTAAATAGAAACTATTAATAAAGGATAATTCCGTCCGTTGATCCTGTATTAGTTTTTAGGGCTCCGTACCTCGAAAGGAAAAAACGGAACCCTTATAGGATCACTTTATTGTCCGTCCGTCCGTCCGTCTGTCTGTCAAGACCCTTTTTCTCAGGAACGCGTGGAGGTATCAAGCTGGGATTTATATGTAACTAGCATTACGGTCGAGACATCGTTCCCGTGGGAATTCGGGAAAATCATGTACCCTATGTCCATCCCGGATAATGTAGGATTCTAATGGTGAAAGAATTTTCCAAATCGGTCCAGTAGTTTCGGAGCCTATTCAATGCAAACAAACAAACAATCAAATCTTTCCTCTTAATAATATGTATAGAAGATATAGATATAGAAAAGAATATAGAATACTTAATATAGATAGAACTCAGAATCTTGAAATTTGGTACGAAGCAACGTCTTATAGCACAGATAAAAGAAAAATTGCGAAAACCGTAAATTTTTAGTTACATCATGAAAAATATTTTTAGTAAAAGATTTGGCCTATTCCTTCCCCAGACTATGTGCAGTTACACGGATGAGATTTATGTTAAAAATCCTTTGATAATTAATGATTATTAGCATGATTAGTTAAATCACTGTTAAAGCAGCCGAAACAAAGTGAACAAAAATAGGATATTGTATTCATTATCGACGGGAAACTATTTGAAAATGGCGAGAACTACTACTTTTTTCTATCATTCACCATGGAGTTCACACTGACATAAAATGTCCGTGGTGCCAGTGTAAACCAGGTCCATGAAGGTTGGATCGGTATATTTTTTAGGTCATCTCTTTAGGTGGCCATAGTTTATGCCGATTCTGTGTCATTTGTCTGTCTGTCATTTTGACTTACTCGTATGCAGTCATTGTTATTGTTATGCTATTTCGTTACAAGAATAAAATAATCACTTATATAGTTACCGATTGAGAAAGTAAACAGTAGCGCTGCGTTCCCGTTTAGCGAGCTCTCGACTGCCTTGCATAAAATGGATCCAGCTCTAGGATATATGTCGACTCATTTAAGCATGAAAACTTGCGAAAACTTGTAATGATTGCAGATTTTGTGGTGATGTAAAAATAGCAAATTACTTTTAAACCTCTGCTTTATAAATTAAATAGTATATACATGTTTAAAATACATGCTTTCCCCTGTCGTATGTTGCTTAAATTATTGCTGTAACGTGTTGGGGCACAGAACTATGGCAAAATTGGCCATCTCATTTAAACTTACTACCCCTTTCCTCATGAACGCGTGGAGGTATTACATTAAAATTCATATCAAATACCCTCAGGTCTATAATACATTTAAGCAGGTTTTTACGGAACCCTCGGTGCGCGAGTCCGACTCGCACTTGGCCGGTTTTTTTTCCTTTCAGGTGACAGATACATTTATGCCGCCGCCGTCGGCTCTGGAAAACATTCCTTTCATGAAGCTTCTGCTCGTTTCCCATCTGTTAAGAAGTCTTTCTCGGAGATTACTGGTCTTTCTCCTCATCCGTCATCTTCTTTCCGCACTGTTCCTTCCTTTTCTCAGGCTATTTCCCAGCAGACTCCTTCCCTGTCATACAGAAAGACTGTTTCCCGTTCTCCTCGCCCAAGGATTTCTTCCCAAAATGGTTTCGACCAAGTGACCCACAATAAAATCACCAGGGTTCCTCCCTCTTCCCTCCCGAATGGTCATGCTCTTCTCTCAAATCGTCCTTCTTCTCCTGATCTATTCCTAGTTTCGGAGCCTATTCAATGCAAATAAACAAACAAACAATCAAATCTTTCCTCTTTATAATATGTATAGAAGATATAGATATAGAAAAGAATATAGAATAGATATAGATAGAACTCAGAATCTTGAAATTTGGTACGAAGCAACGTCTTATAGCACAGATAAAAGAAAAACTACGAAAACCGTAAATTTTTAGTTACTTACATCATGAAAAATATTTTTAGTAATTTTAAACTTACTACCCCTCTCCTCATGAACGCGTAGAGGTATTACATTGAAATTCATATCAAATACCCTCAGGTCTATAATACATTTAAGCAGGTTTTTACGGAATCCTCGATGCGCGAGTCCAACTCGCACTTGGCCGGTTTTTTTTTCCTTTCAGGTGACAGATACATTTATGCCGCCGCCGCCGTCGGGTCTAGAAAACATCCCTTTTCATGAAGCTTCTGCTCCACTGACATAAAGCTTATTTTTTCTATGTCTATGTTCTGCTCGTTTCCCATCTGTTAAAAAGTCTTTCTTGGAGATGGCGCTGCTTTTGAACTGCTCGGTTGTCTATGGTCCATTTTTTTTTCTTGGTTTCTCCAATTTGGATAGGCAAAGGTCTCTTAAAGAATTAACATTACACACTGACATAAAGTGTATGGACTGGCACTGGCAGTCCTCTATAAATTACAGCATTTGTCTCTAGGATGCATTGAAAGTGACAAATTCGCAGGAATTTTGACAAATTGAACGGAACTTGACGCAGTGAATTGTAAACAATTTGAAAAATTTGGAAATTTTGTTAAAATTTTAAAGACTAAGTGAATTTTTGTATAAAGTTTTATTAATATTCAATTTTGTGACCATGAGAATATGCTTGGTTTGTAAATATAAACAGAAAAAAGGAGATAATCGGTCAATGTACAAGTATGTTTTTTTACTAACTGTTTTATTAAAAAATGTTGTTTTAAAACGTCTTAATTCTACTTTAAATGATTAGAAATTGTCGGGAAGACATTCCTCTTTTTCTAAGTATATATATAGTAATGTTAAAATGACTATAAAAGATAAAATTTTGTCATTTTCAATTTAACTTGATTCGCCTGCTTTACTTCGCTAGTGCTTCCAAAGACAGTCGATAAAAACAATGTCGATAGAAACATGTTATAGGTATAGCATGTTTCTATCGACAAAATGTTTTTTTTAAAAAATGGCTTCAAAATATGAATGTTTCGAAGAATTTGACATCAAAGAAAAGCCACGAAATATGTTCGAAACATTTTGACCCTAAATGTTTTATAGGAAGTAGGAAATTGTTTAAATTTGGTAGTGTTCCTACAATATTTGAAGAAAATGTTCAAGGTAAAGGTTATACATAAGGGTCACTAGAAACATGTCACGATAGAAATATGTACCAGTTTTGAAAAATTACATACTTTAACTTTTTATTAAGTAACACAGCTTTAAATATTATTGTTTTTGAAACTAACGCATTTATTTGTTTTATTTTTCATGATTGTAGTTAACTGCCTGCCCGCTGGGAAATACATATAGTTTGTCGACTAATCGAGTTCGGTTTTCTGCCGCTGCCGCCTACAGCGCCAAAATGGCGAAAATCAAATGGTCTCGTTTTTGATTTGACAACAGCCAGTCTAGTGGTATTTAACTTATTTTTTCTATGTCTATGAAATTACACGATTTACACGTGACTGATCAGTCTGTTTCGCTTCATAGTATAGCTCTGTCCCCTTCTGAATGACAGTTCAAATGGACTGATTGATCCAAAGAGAATGTAATCACTGGGGGGCTACCACCTAAGTAAAGTTGATGATGATTGAACGAATGGAATGATTTACATTGCTGTGTTTGGTTCATATCATTAATCAAGGTCTCCTTATAAAGAAGCAATCGTCAACATTTCATTCGTTCACCCAGCGTCAGCTTCGCTTAGATGGTAGCGACCCTGGACTGATCACTCCCGTGACCGTCTAATGTTCGCCATTGAGATTTTTTTAAATGTATTAAAGCTTTGGCAACAGCATGGCCATCAGCTTAAAAGCAAAAAAAACGCAACATAAAAGAAAGAAACATAACTAAAAATAATTCTAAAAAATTTACTAATTTACAAAGGTCCAAACGTATTATTAATAAAGTAAAAAATGACATGGTACAAATTTATACATTTGAGAAGTTCCTGGACATCTGTTGGGAAATCCTTTGATTTGAGAATTTCTTTACATGAACAAATGAATAGCAAACGTTGTAAATTAAATAACGGGCAATCAAAAAATAAATGTTGTAATGTACACGGCTCAAATAAACAATATTTACACGCAGAGTTATTAATTAAATTTAACCTATGAAGGTGTGCCGGAAATCTGCAATGACCTATACGTAATCTACTTAATGATGTTATGAATTCTCGACCTAAATAATTGTGCCCCTTTTCGAACCAAGCTACTGTGGAAGGTCTTGGCTGAATTTCAGGCAACCATTGACCTTTCACAGCTCTGGAACTACTAAGGGACAATGACCATCGTTGTAACATGATATTTTTTTTAAATAAATACAAATCGGAGTAAGGCATATTAAAATTACAAAATTCAGCATTCTCTGTTAGCTTGGCAAGGGAATCTACTATTTCATTACCCAAAATTCCAGAATGTCCAGGAACCCAACATAATTATTTGGTTAGATAAAGATTGTAAAGCGCTCATTGAATCTGATAAAATGATGAATTTTTTACAATTTAAATTATTATTCTTAATGTAAAATAGCGCATATATCAGAGCTAACACCTCCGCTAAAAATTGAGAAATAATTGTTACACTTATAAACTTTACCAAATTTAGCAATAGCATCATAAAAAGCAAACGAAGTTCTGTCTAGAGTTTTGGAACCATCGGTATATATCCTTCCAAAACCTTGTTTAGAATTAATAAACTCCAAAAAATCAAATTTTGTTTTAAAGCGCGTGAGATTGACAGGAATATGAAATATTAGGCTATGAAAATCATGACTAAAGCAAGGTAAGTTATGGGACCAATATATGATATCCTGGAATTGAAAATTTAAACAAGCAATAGAGCTACTCAATGTGGAGGTAATAAGTAAAGGAGATGCATTAAAATTCGGTATAGAATAATTTTCCAAATATATGCTCACGACTACATTATCACGACTAACCAGTTGCAAGCTAAATCGATCAGTAATGTATTGCTTTCATATTGCTTTCGTTTTAAAACGATTTTGTCGTATTGCTTTCGTTTCTTCATAACTTGAAGAATTCTTTGAAGAAGGTTTCTGAAACTGCTCTGTCGTCTTATGAAACAAATTTCGTCATTCATTTTCTCATTAGGCACGTGCAAGAGCGTGTTTTCGCGATGGAAATCGAATGCATTCAATAGGGATCCTCGAATTCACTCCCCAAGTCTATCCGGAAACTTTGTCCTTTCTTAGATTCGGAGGGTCTATTGAGGGTGGGCGGTCGCCTCTCTCATAGTCATATGGACTACGAGAAGAAGCATCCCTTGCTGTTACCTCGTGATCATAGGCTGACTTCGTTAATCATTGAAGAATATCATCGCAGGTTCTTGCATCCTGGTCCGCAAACTTTACAGAATCTTCTGGCTCAAGAGTTCTGGATTCTGTCTTCTAAACGTGCAATCAGATCGGTGATATCTTCATGTGTTAAGTGTTTTCGCACCAATCCGAAGGTGACACCGCCACCTCTCATGGGTGATTTACCATCCTATCGTTTCAGTAAGTTGAAACCTTTTTCATCGTCCGCCGTCGACTACGCCGGACCCTTCGATATCGCTCTCGGTCGCGCTAGAGGCAGCAAAACCTATAAGGGTTATGTGTGTGTTTTCGTGTGTACAGCCACAAAGGCGGTACCTACATCTAGAGCTCGTTTTATTTCGCGCCGAGGTCGTTGTTCGCGATTGGTTTCTGACCAAGGTAGAAATTTCGTTGGGGCTAGTGATATCCTTAAGGATTTGATGACTGAGGCCTCCCAGGCGGAACAGATCGAATTTGTCTTTAATCCACCAGGCAGTCCGCATTTCTCGGGACTTGTCGAGGCCGGTGTTAAGTCTGTGAAGACTCATCTGTCGCGTGTGGTCGGGTTGCAGCGTCTAACTTTCGAGGAATTCTACACGCTTTTGACTCAAATTGAGGAATTGCTCAATGAGGACTATCGTTTTTTGTCTCACTAGGTGGCGCCACTGTAGAGTGAGGTCCTAAAGTACGGCTGTCAAAGTTTGTTATTATGGGCACCAAATCAAAAATTTACATTTAAATCATATTTAATACAATTTAACCGTACAGTTAACGTATTGGCAATGCCGCAGTGTTGCTCAGTCCCATTTTGCTCGGAAAAAAAAGGCGGACATAAGTTTCCGAAAGATAAAACTGTCTGAAAGCAGTGGTTGGTAGTGATTCGCAGGGTCAACTATGTCTTCACGTATCACATATCAGAGACCTATACACAATACATAAATACACACAGACACAACAAACACACAGAAAAAACATCTATGTCCATCACATGTTTGTTCTTGGTGAGACTTAAACCCATAACCTTTAGCCCTGAAGCCATATTAAATGGAATATAAACATATAAGTGTATATCCTTACTTTAATATTATAAATGAATTGTCATTAGTGACATTATTAATGATTTCGCCCATGCAAAGGCCCGTAAAGTAACATTTTTGTAAATACATTTGTGTGTAGGTATATTATTTGTGTGTACGAGCGTCCTATTATGCACCTAACTATAATAGTTTTTTTTAATAAATATTTTATTTTTGAAACATCTATAAAGTTGTGATTTTTTTATTCTTATAACCCCTTCCTTCCTAAAAAACATTTTGCTTCCCGACATCATTTAAAATTGCACCATTTGCATCCGAATTTCCATTTGAAAATACAATGTGTTTTTCAATTTCAAATTGTTTACAATTCACTGCGTCAAGTTCCGTTCAATTTGTCAAAATTCCTGCGAATTTGTCACTTTCAATTCATCCTAGAGACAAATGCTGTAATTTATAGAGGACTGCCAGTCCATACACTTTATGTCAGTGGAAAAAAGTGATCGACTGTGGTCACTAACCACTGACATAAAGTGTATGGACTGGCAGTCCTCTATAAATTACAGCATTTGTCTCTAGGACGCATTGAAAGTGACAAATTCGCAGGAATTTTGACAACTTGACGCAGTAAATTGTAAACAACTTAAAATATTTGAAAATTTTGTTAAAATTTTAAAGACTAAGTGAATTTTTGAATAAAGTTTTATTAATATTCAATTTTGTGAACATGAGAATATGCGTGGTTTGTAAATATAAACAGAAAAAAGGAGATAATCGGTCAATGTACAAGTATGTTTTTTTACCAACTGTTTTATTGAAAAATGTTGTTTTAAAACGTCTTAATTCTACTTTAAATGATTAGAAATTGTCGGGAAGACATTCCTCTTTTTGTAAGTATATATATAGTAATGTTAAAATGACTATAAAAGATAAAATTTTCGCATTTTCAATTTTGCTTGATTCGCCTGCTTTATTTCGCTAGTGCTTCCAAAGACAGTCGATAAAAACAATGTCGATAGAAACATGTTATAGGTATATTAGTGTAAAATATTACTTAATGTTACGTACAATGGCTAACAAAACCGTTTTTATTTTGTTGAGTACCCATGATTACTTTTTTAGGGTTATGTAGTAGACTACAAAGTTATAGTTTCGCCATATCCGTCTACTCGCAATTTTCTAAGAGACCCTTGATACTACAAAACTGTAATCACACCTTAGTACCTAAGCTTTTCAAGATAACAAGTAATGTTTGATTAATTTGCGCGTCGCTCGAAACGCTCTTGAATGATTTTAGATAAATATTTAAGAGTTTACTAATCTTCATAAGAACAGTAAGACAGAATACCTAACCAACTAAATTTCTTACAACAGATTTCCAACCGACGAAGTTTTAAAAAAAATGGCTTCAAAATATGAATGTTTCGAAGAATTTGACATCAAAGAAAAGCCACGAAATATGTTCGAAGCATTTTGACCCTAACTGTTTCATAGGAAGTAGGAAATTGTTAAAATTTGGTAGTGTTCCTACAATATTTGAAGAAAATGTTCAAGGTAAAGGTTATACATAAGGGTTACTAGAAACATGTCACGATCCCCGCTAAGGGATAGTAGTAGGCTTTATGAACTATTGAATAATATTTCAAAACTGAAAAAAAGAGTACCAGTTTTGAAAAATTACGTAGGTACTTTAACTTTTTATAAAGTAACACAGCTTTAAATATTATTGTTTTTGAAACTAACGCAAAAGATAAAGCTTATTTCTTTAGTTTGAGTCATGCTAATGTGAGAAAATGGTTTTATTGTTTACGCAAAATTGACGCTCTGCTGTAAGAAAAACAGATCATCTATACTTACATACCTTTGGGGAAAAAGAAAAAATTAAGCACTACATTCCGCTAGAGAACATAAATAGTCGACTTATCGACTTTTGGTCCTCACTTATTAAAAGTACAACTTGAGCTGATTGCCAAGGCAAAGTACTAAGCACTAAGGCAAAGTACAACTTGAGCTGATTGCCTGCCTACCCCGCTGGGAATACATCGACTAATCGACTTTTGGCCTCACTACGTCGAGTTCGGTTTTCTGCCGCTGCCGCCTACAGCGCCAAAATGGCGAAAATCAAGTGGTCTCGTTTTTGATTTGACAACAGCCAGTCTAGTGGTATTTAACTTATTTCTATGTCTATGTCACTAACTTATTTTTTCTATGTCTATGACTGTGGTGGTGGTGTTTAATTTATCCCTTTAAGGAAAGGCAAAAGAAACTATGTCTATACAGCCATATCTTCAGTAAAATATCTTCTTTTTATAACTTAACCTAAGCCCTAAGCTCCTCATGTTCTGCGTAAAAGCAGATAGCGTCTGTTTTACGAAAACTGGCGGCGAGAAGCACAACCGCGAGGATCTTTGTCAGTACCAAATGGAGCATAAACACTGTTATCACTTGAATTTTTTATCACTAGACGAATTTTAGTATTTTTAGTCAATTTACTGCATAATACAATATCACTATTACACACTAAATAACTTTTTCACGCAGAAAACGAAAATTCAATTGACAAAGCAACTGCTCACGCCGAGTTCCCGCCAAAGACCCGTGTGACATCATTCTGACATTCAATCATTTTTTTTTTTAATTCATTCATTTTTTTTAATAAATTTTCTCTATGTCTATGCTCTCCACGCACGACAAAAAGAAAAGTAACAAATGATTGTTTATGCATTTTCGACCAAAGATGTTTATTGGTTATGTGTGGTGTGTGAAACACGTGTGAAATAAAAATGGAAGGTTCAATCGTCGACGCCGGTGGGAAAAATCATTTAGAAAATGTTTTATCAGAAGCAGAAATCTCTTCTTTACCCTGTCAAATCACGGATAAAATAAACTCCTACATTGATGCAAAATTCGAGGAGTACCTGACGTCTAAGGCCCATCATGAATCTAGTAAAATTCAAATCGGTAAGTAACCGGTGTTTTCTCCAATGCTTACAATGCTTTCTTTTAATTTAACTACTAAGGACTTGTAATTACTGGGATAACATTTCTGTGTTGGTGCTAAGTGTATATTTTAATTCAACAGGACGAGTTCTATTAAACATAATTTCCCCTCATAGTATTCCCTTGGCTTCATAACGCGTTCTTTGTAGGTACGCTGTGTTTTCTAACCAATAAAGTGTCTACTTGCAAATAGTAGCGCAGAATACTTAATAGTACATGGTACAGAAGGATCATTTCGCGAAGTCCTCAGATATAAAATGAGTCTAGCTGCGACGCTGTAAGATAAATGCATTATTGGATTTACTACGAATTAAAACGCTTAGATCGGCGGATCAACACTGAAATGTAATTCTATTAACAAGCCTGTAACCTAGGTGACACTGACCTATATCAAAGATACAGCCAACAAACTCCTCCTTTCTTGGATATATTGGTCTGATTGTGTAGTCCCATGGCTGCCCTCAGGGTATTGAATCTTGGCCCTGGTAATCCTTTCGTTAGGATGTCCGCCTCCCAACTCCGTGCTTGCTAAGTACTCAACCTTTACGTCCTTTAGTTGTCTTATGAAGTGTAACTTGGTGTCAATATGTCTTACTTCCGACAACTGGATTTTTGGTTAGTTGGATAGCCGTTTGATTGTCATCAAGAATTGTTATGACTTCCTGTTTCGTTTTAGAAATAGAGTTGATCAGGCGTTTCAAATGTATGGCTTCCTTAGCTGCCTCTGCAATACTGACGTATTCAGCTTCCGCTGTAGAGAGTGCCACTGTCTTTTGTTTTTTACTTTCCCAGCTTACGGGTGCGCCAGATAATTTAAAACAGTACCTGCTGTATGATCGCTCTGCTACCAATTTGTAAGATAAATGCATTATTGGATTTACTACGAATTAAAACGCTTGTTGCATCTATATTTGAACTTGTTTTTGTTACTCGAAGTTCTTTTGTTTTTGCTATAGAATGCTTCAGAATTCGAATTTTCTCTACCTTCTGTATTCTTTCTAGCTTCACTTTCTTCAATTATTTTCACCTTTAAGGCGGTTGCTGAGGTGTCATTTTCATACAACACGTTTCACCAATACACGCCGGACTGAAAGTATATCAGATTCTCCAAACTACTTTGAAAAATTGTTTAAAAAATCTAGTTTTCTGCAACCGAATAAAATTATTAATAAATCAAACCATTTTTAAATTATAAGTCTTCGAAATTATTAAAATTTTTGCCTAGCTTCTGTTTGTGTGCGTTACATTTACAGAAATTGTCAGATACATAGATAGGAAATGTTTCCCGCCATACATAAACTGGCCGTTCTGAGACGTGATACTGTTTAACTTTGTTTCATAAAAATTAATGTAAAATGAGTTAAATATCGCGTTATTTTAATTAAATTTAAATTTAAGGTAACATATATATAACAAAAACTACTTAGAAACGCTTATACTTATTTATTTTAATTTTTTGCAAGGCTTTATCCGAAATGTATAGTTTTCAAACGCATTTTGATTAATGTCACAGATTATGAAATGTGTCAAGTTGTCATTGATTTGTTTGTTATGATTCTAATTTTTGTAGATTTTGTATTTCCTCTAATTTGAGAATGGTACAAATGGTTGTTCATAAGAACGTCCGATTACCATTAAATTAAAATAAGCAAATCACCTAACAGCTTACGCGTGACCGAGGCCGAATCCCAAGCTGTCTCGAACTATATTTTTCCTAAAACATGAACCAAAAAATGCGTCGTAAGTATTTATAAGCCGTAGGTAGGTATAATAAGTGAAAATTCTAGTAACAGTAATCTACAAAAAGTTTTCATTTTATTGTAGCCGTAGAAAGGGTCCCGTTTTGTTTTCCCACTAAACTGAGCTTTTCCCAGGGATCAGGTCAAAATGTGAAAACAATAGTTAGCCTCTCCATTCAACTCGAGTGATCAGCTGATTTACCTACTAAGTAGGTATGAAAATTTAAGAAGTCGAATTTATTTTGAGAATTTCAAATAGGTTCTTTGAGGAAAGTTTTCAGTTTTAAAGAAAATTAGCCTCTAAACTCTAAAGGTTCGTTTACATATCAAAGTCGCCTTATAAAAAGAAACGCCTTATAAAGAGAAACAAGCCCCCCGCTTTTGAGTGTTTTTAATATGCTCATTATTTTAAAAACTTCATTTTTGCAATCAATGAGCATTTGACAGGCTCATTCATTGCCTTTTTCTAGAGTAAGTACCTAAGTAAGAAATAATTTCATTACAGATACAGGGTCAACTCAGAACATCGGGAAGGGGGCATTGGGACAAGACTAATTATTATAAAACATGCATGCTGCCAAAAGAATGCCTTCCAAGATCCACCGTCTCATAAAGGGCCCAACAAGTACAAAACGAGAAAAAATTAATATCAGCCTATCATAGTTTTGGAAAATAAAATGTTGATTTAAAAAACTTCTAAACGAGTCTCTCATTTTTTTTACAACCTGGTATGATTAGTTATTAATTCAAATCCCTAGAAACACCTGCCAAGTTTGCCACACATTTGACTTTACCTTCACGATAAGAAGAAGAATTCAAATCCCTAATTCCCGACTAATATTACAAATGCGAAAGCAACTCTGTGTGTCTGTCTGTCTCTCAGTTAAGTATGCTTTCACGCCTAAACTACTAAACCGGTTACAGAGATAGATTAGACCTTGGGAAAGGACATAAGCTACGATTTATACCATAGCTGGGCAACCTGTAGACCAGGGGTTCCCAACCTTTTTTTGTCTACTGCCCACTTTAAGAATAAATTATTTTTTAACGCCCCCCTTTTTAAACATACTTATAACTGATTATTGAAACGCAACTTTATAGTATTCGGACAGAGTATCTTTTATTGAAAATAAAACAAACATAATCAATTCTTATATAAAAACTAATGTGAAGGTTGAATCTGATGCTGTTCAATAAGTTTGTTGATATCAGGTTCCAATTTACTCAAAAACAGCCGCAAGTCGCCACGTTCGGTAACACGCAAACGATTTCTCTTTTTAGTAAGCAGCGTTGCCACAGCACTAAAACCACGTTCACACAAATATGACGATGGGAATGCTATCAAGAATCGTTGAACAATTGACCACAATCCAGGGTACAATTGCAGGATCGGTTTTTGAAGCCAAAATTCTTGATATCCATTTTTGAACTTGATTTTTATTTCTTCGTTTGTTGTCAATTCTATAAGTTCTTCTTCCAGCTGAAGTGACATTGCTATGTTGACATTTGAAAACGGATCTAACACCCAGTCTAGTATTTCCAAGTTTAAAATGTCCTGGTATCGTTCGGTGAAGTCAATGTGGAGGTTTTCCAAATGTTGGCAGTAGGCAAACAAGTCGTCGTTACTGCAGGATACTGATAAATTCGGAAAATTGTGAAACTCACGTCTGCCCATATTCTTTTTGTGCAGAAGCAGTTTGGCTGCGAAAGCAGCAACGACATTTTTTGTTTTAATTAAATTTAGTTCATCGCCTTGCAGTTGGAGGTTCATGTCGTTGAACAATTTATACAGGTCTGTCATGTAAGCTATATCATTCTTTGATGTTATGAGCTTGTTGCGCAGTTCTGTATCTTTAGTTTCCAAGAACTCTATCACAGAGTCAAACAGGTTGTAAAATCGAATCAGACAATTGCCTCTTGACAGCCAACGAACTTCAGTATGAAGCAATAAACGGTTGAAATCTTCGTCATTAGTAACACAAAGCTGATGAAATAATCTATCATTCAAAGAGCTGCTACGGATTTTATTGACTGCTTTGATGACATATTGCAGTGATTGAAATAGTCGTTCACTTAAGTTTCTAGCAACCAAATGTTGTCTATGAATAACGCAATGTATAGCAAGGACATCTGGAATTTTATTTTTTAAGTACGCTATGAAGCCTTTATGGCGCCCTGTCATAGCCGGAGCGCCATCCGTAGCAACTGATATAATATTTTTCAAAGGAATCTCTTTCTCTTCACAAAACTTTTCCAATGTATGGTTTCGCCTTTTGTATCTGTCTCCAAATTTCTGGCAAACAATAGTTCTTCACGTATTTTCTCATCTTTAATAAACCTCACGTAAGATAGCAACAACGCTTCATTAGTTGGTAAAGTGGACTCATCGAGCTGAATTGAGAATTGACTAGTCCTCAGATGATTGCACAATGATTCTTCAATGTTTTCAGCCATTTCATCAATTCGTCTTTGCACAGAATTATTACTCAAAGGAATTTTTCGGATAATATCTGCGGCCGGTTTATAAAGCACAGTAGTTATTACTTCCTTTATTGCTGGCAAAATTAACTCTTCTCCGATGTTGTGTGGTTTGCCTTTTTGAGCAATTAACAAAGAGATATTGTACGAAGCTCGAAGTCCGTCGTCATCTTGCTTAGCAGCCGCCGAAAATAGTTTTGATACACTTGGCTGAGTATTATGCTTCTTCTCTAGGTCTTGAAAATGTGCTACATTCTTGTCTTTCTTATCTGGATGCATTTTATTCAAATGATCTTGCAGTCTTGAAGGCTTCATTGCTTCGTTCGAAAATGTTTTTAGACAGAGAAGACACAAAGGCGACGACGGGTTTGTGGGATTTTCAATAAATCCGAATTTAATATATTCCGCAGAGTATTGCCGTCTCTTCTTTTTTACTTCCGACATTGTTTTGTTTTGAGAAATACGTTAGTGTTATAATGAAGTACTGCTTATCTACACTGGGCGTCAAAAATAAGTAGTACACTTTTCAAATTGCAATTACTCCTAAACTATAGTAGTTACACTTATGAAATAAAAAGCAGTTTATAGTAAACTTAACGAAGTTTATTAAAGTTATATTTTATTTGGCATGAATAAAGTTTCAAACTTAAAATTAAGATAAATACTAAAAAGTATCAATTTTTAACGATATGTCAACCACTTAATTTTCACGTTTTGGAACTTTTTCACAATTTAATAACTTGTGTTGCCGCCTCGGGCTCTAATTACAGCTTGGATCCGGTTTGGCATGCTGAACACTAAGTTTCGGAGGCGGTGTTGGGGAATATTTTCCCATTCTTCTATCAGCGCATGTTTTAGAGCCCTGAGTGTGGCAGGAGGTGGACTGCGCCTTCTGACTAGCCTCCCAAGCTCATCCCAGGCGTGTTCAATCGGGTTGAGATCTGGGCTTCTCGATGGCCAAGCCATCAAGTTGATGCCAACCTCCTGAATGTACTCTTGTACGTGGTGAGCAGTGTGTGGCCGGGCGTTATCATGCATTAGGATGGCTCCATCACCCATATTTATTAAATATGGCCCTGCATACTCGTTGAGGATCTCCGAGGCATATCTTTCACCAGTCAAAGTCCCATTTTCTATTACCACAAGCTCTGTGCGACTCTCTGAAGAGATACCAGCCCATACGTGTACAGAGCCCCCGCCATATTGGACTCTTTCCGAGATACAAGCTTGAATGTATCGCTCACCGGGTCGTCTGTAGACTCTCCGCCGTCCATCTGAAGTGTATAAAGAGAATCGAGACTCATCTGTGAATAAAACTCTAGCCCATTCTTCTTCGCCCCATTGTACGTGTTGACGGGCGTAGCGTAGTCTTGCTACGCGATGCTCTGTCTCAAGTTTGGGGCCATTTGCTGGTCTTAGAGGCTTCAGGTTAGCTTCAGCAAGTCTTCTTCTCACTGTACTCTCACTGATGTAGTCTGTTCGGGTCCGAAGAAGCTGTTGCTGAACCTCAACTGCATTAAGGTGTCGATTTCTTAACACAGTGGAAACAATAAAGCGATCTTCTCGGGTACTTGTGCACCTGGGTCTGCCATTACCTCGTCTCCTTAGATGGTTTCCAGTCTCTTCGTACCTTTGCTTTACTCGCTGAACCGTTCTTAAAGTTACACCCACCCTCCTTGCAGTACGACGCATACTGATGCCCACTTCGAGAAAAGCTAAGATTCTTGCACATTCTTCTGGTGAAAGAGGCATGATTAGTCAAATTTACTCTCTGAAGATACCTATGCTTTTCAATTACAATTGCTTTATCAGCAGCGAATGTGTCAAACACAAAAATCCTAAGTAAGACAACACCTTTCAACAGTTTAAAAAAAGTGTTTTTATTTATTCGTTTTTTTTAAAGTCAAGCATTATAAGTTCTTATAATGCATGAAGTTTTTATTGAATAAGATTAAATTTTCTTTTTAACCTTTTTTGTTTCAAAGGTCTAAGTTTTATAGTTTGGGAGAAATCGCAATTTTAAAACTGTACTACTTATTTTTGACGCCCAGTGTATTATGCGCGAAACCGCAAATGAAAATAAAATAAATTTACGTCGTTTATATAGGATTGCATAAGCAGCACGCACCAACAGGAATAAGACAAACGTGCATAAACTCGTTTATCTCATTCGACGCCCAATCGTACTCGACAAGCAAGAACAAGTATTATAGAACCAGCCGATTGATACAGGAATGTACAAATCGGATTATTTAACAAAAACTTGTTAAAACATGATTGCCCGCGGTCTATTATATCGAACCGAGTTTGAGCTATATCTTAATTAATATTAGTTGATGTTCACAAGATGTAGTCGAGAGTCGAGAGCTCAGTCGGTGTCTAAGAGTCTTCCTAGCTAGGTAGATGAAATTATAAATCGACCCCAAAGCCCTACACAACGCCCCCTTTTTTTTCTGGGTCTCTTACCGCCCCCCTTTAGGCCTGCAGCGCCCACAAGGGGGCGTTATCGCCCACGTTGGGAAAGACTGTGTAGACCATGCGCGCGGAGCCGTGGGCGGAAAGCTAGTTATTTATAATTTAATACGATATATCCTCAAGTGTTCAGGCTCATTATGACATTTTTCTTAAAATGTCCTTTCTCAAAATGTTCTTTTCGCGTAATATCGTTTTCGAAAAAGGACATTTTCAAAAAGTGGTCAGGCTAATTATGTCTTTTTCTCAAAAAGTTTTTTCGCAAAATGTCCTTTTCAAAAAAAACTAATGTACAAGCTTTGGCTTACTAGGTTATTTTAATTTTTGATTGTTTTTTTCAATTTGGAATCCATGATATTTTTATTAATATGTTTTTTATAGACATACACTGTAGAGCTTATACAAAGTATAAGTGTAATATATGATCACAGATATGGGTATATTAAATAATATCTGTACATAACTGTTTTGTAAGCAAGTATCCGCAATTGTATTTCTCAGTAAGTGAACTATGCAATTTCTTTTGAGAAATAAATTTCTTAAACCATAGATCGGCTCCAAATAACCATTTTTCCCGGAAACTTAAAGAAGGTATTGTTATCTACTTTAGCGCTACGCAATGTACAGAATGCGATATAGGTTTTTGGATGTTTATGATTTACGCTATTATTATAATTTTTTAATATAAAATAGACTATAATTCAATAAATAATTTAATTTTAAAACCTTTAAAATAAGCATTTCAAAAGGAACGGAACGAGGCAAAAACTTGGGTCATTGACTTGGGCCGTGGGTAATTTTTATGTGAAACGCTGGCAAGTTTTATGCCTTCCTGAAATCACACTGACTGAGACCTGCTTTAGCATTAAATATGTCTTCCAAAACGATTCATGAAAATGTATGGGACGGCTTCGCACAAACTGAAACCCTGATTCAAGCTGTCATTCTGAACAATTTTATAGCGGAATTTTCCACGCGTTTCTCGTGGTTACACTGATTGTGACACCAGATTTCACTCGTTCCTTGTGGCAACACTGGTTTTTACACAAAGATAACTTTTCCCATAGGTAACACCACACTAGACATCGCATCGATTATCGATAAAACACATCAGAATGTTTTTTAAATGATTTTATTTAGCTTGCCTTGTTATCTAGTAATTGAAATTTGACTCCTTCCTTTTGACTGATTGATCTAAAATTTTGTAGGTACGCACCTTTAGTTTGGATGATTATATAGTTTAATACATTCGGTATCATTGTAAACCAATATGGCTAACCAATTTTTATTAATTCCATAGATTGATGAGGAGAGTGGTGTAATGACAGGTACCTAGCACATACCGAATTATTTTTTAGCTTTGAATACACTGTCTACATCATTTTAATATTTATTTTCACCAAAATCGTTTAACTTAACAAAATTTTTCACTCATTTTTTTCGTAATGATAAGCTAAATATTCAAAGTCAAACTATTATGTAACTCCGTTTCCAGTAGTGAACTACTAGTAAAAAATTTCAAGAGGATTACGACATTACGATCCGTGTTGTTAAGTTCTTCCGTTCTGATATTTGGCTGGTGCTGATATTTGCTATATTTTTTTTTTGGAATAATAAACCTTTGCGAAAAATATAATCTGTTGTAACATTAATTATTAAAGAAAACAAACTTCATTGTGATTTAAAAAACAAATTTTCAAATTATTTCTGTAAAGAAAATCAATCTATGGAGCTCGTTGTTCTATAAAACGAAATAACAGAGAAATAGTGTAATCCTTCCTTCCTCGTGTAGATGTTCGACAGATACAAATGAAATATCAAAACGGTGTCTTTACGTAACAATGTGTACCTATTAAAAATACCCTTTTTCAGAAAAAAAAGTTCTGAAGAATGTTCTAAGTCAACTGACACAATTTTTAAGTTCCTGGGCTAAATTTTATATAAAAGCAATGTAATTAATTTTAATACTTTAAATTTAAGCGCAAGGCTGTCATGTTTACTAATGTCAAGTATATGAATCTATGACATTAATGGATGACTAACCGCGCAACTGATTCCTAGATTTGCGACCATCTTACTTTTGAATTTAATTTTTTTTTTTTATTGAGTTATTTTGAAACACTTGCCGACGTAACGTAGTATGTCGTTTTGATTGGTGTTACACCAAATATGGTGGACAGGCTGTATGTTGTCTTTTTATTCTGATAAAAAATATGATCTCTCATTTATTCTGAAAAAAGTAACTACATTTCTTTGCAATTTTTTTTGACCTGACTAATAAAGTAAAACCACAAATTAAGAATTATTTGTAACTGTTATGATGTTTATTGTAGAGACGATATAACACGATGTATATCCATTGGCTGTAAAATTTCTGCCCTTAATTTCATCAAGTGGATTTTATGGGACTTTAACGAACTTATAGACTTCAAATTTAAGAGGGTTATTAGTCGACAATTGTTAAAATACCCTGACTCATTCAAACCGAAAAATAGATACTCTAATTCGCTACCAGTTCAGATAATACCGTTATGAAATAGCATAGTCAGAAAAGCACAACTTTGAATATTTTACTTATTAATACGAAACCACATTCTAATGTGTTACATCGATACTCGATAGTCGATCTCTTCTGCGTTGATACTAACGGGGAAAGGGTCTTCGACGTGGTTACACTCGTGTAACAGCCAGGATAACAAAAAAAACGAGTGAAATCTGATGTAACAATCAATATAACGTGAAATGAGTGGAAAATTCCACTGAAAAGTTCAGAATGATTATCTGAATCAGGGTTTCAATTTTTGCAAAGCCATCCCTTAACACGAAACGTTTTGAAAGAAATATTTTATGCTTAAGCTGGTCGCAGTTGGTATGCTTTCAGGGAGGCATAAACTTGACAGTATTTTCTTTTACAAACATTATGTCCGTCATTTTGAATTGTAATTTACCTATAGCAACATTTATGACACACAAGTTTGGTCTAGTGGTAGTGGCGCTGCCTCTTGATCGACGGGTCCTGGGTTCGATTCCCAGTCGGGGCAAATATTTGTGTGAAAAGCAAATGTTTGTTCTCGGATCATGGGTATTTGTGTTTGTCTTTATGTGTGTTCCGAGGGACCCACGACACAAGGGAAAACCTTAATGTGGGCCTTTGAGTGTGTAACGTTTATTATTATTATTATGTAAAAACGTATATCCGTCAATCTGGGTTTCAAAGTGGATGTCCCATATCAATATTTAAAATTAAAAAAAACTTGATTTGGGGCCCTATGTAAAGCTCGACCTTTGTCCTCGCTTTATAGGCAGCTTGACTTAGCCTGTGGCCTCACCTCCCCGTGAGACGTAATTCCCGTGAGACCCCGCCTAGACGTAATTCAGTTCAAAATAAATGTGAGTCATTTTTAACAAAAAGACATTTTACGAATATAACATTTTGCGAAATGTACAATATGAGCTTGGACTTTTTAAATTTTCAAAACAGTCACCTATCATAGTCAACTTTTAGAATGGGGTAGGTACCTAACCTTAACCCAGTTATTCCTGAATTAACTTTTTTTGTAGTATCTGCTTGAAATTTGGAATAAGTATTGCGATGGCAATAACTAATGAAAAAAAAAAATTAAAAAAAAAATTCATTGTAAAGGAAAGCCGGAAAATGCCGTGTCGTGAACGACACAGTAGGAGAATATGTTACTATCATCATTACTATATCAATTTTGGCAGACATCGTGGGGAATACGAAATAAGTAAATAAAATTCGTATATCTAGTATAGCAAAAGTTTATTTAAATTTTGATTTTTTTTTAAAACTACTTTTTAGGTGTATTTATCTATAAACTTATATATTTTCTTCAGTTCATCTGCGTACTGTAAGACGACAACCCAATCCTAGATTTTTGTATTTGTTGTCGTGGTTGGCGTTATGTCCTTGATATGGCTGGAACCAAATTACGTATCCGAGGCGCGTTGCTCCTACCCAAAATTTGTATCCCTATGTGATGGGTTTGCCTCGAATGAACTGTTTACATGGATGCCCGCCGTAATATGGTACCATGGCTTCGTCAATACTATGACAGTCTTGCAGCGGTGCTTTCAAAAAGTTGGCATTCAGTAAATCAAAGAGCAATCTCAATTTTGAAAACTTGTCTGTCATTATAAATTCCAATTGCGTGTTGCGTGTGAACGTGTGACATTATAAAATTAAATATGTCCCTTGACATTACCGAAGAAAACCTAGGCATGCCACAATCTAGGGAGTTTTCCCAATAAATGCTTCTCCTTGGAACCACCACATAAGCACTGAACAATAATATGCCTAGAAACCATTTTATCTCGCTAGAAGTAATGTTATACCTTCTTTATTTTTCGGCGTTACATATAATTTGTATCACTTCTGTAACTGTGTTGTCAAACATACATTCAAAGTAATCAATAGGATTCAAGTTATTGATTGGACCATATTCATTCTGCCACTCGTTTTGTATCGGTGAATATCCCGAGATAGGTTTTATTTTTGAAATTTATCACAGTAGGATTGCTTCCTGAAGTAGAAGGTATTGGTTCTTCGGCGGGTGGTAAAAGAGACTCCCTGCAAGTGCTTTTATTCGTAGACTCGATGTGTTTTCTCTTTACAAACTCCGCCAAAGGTAAATCGTCCTCTTCGCTATCGTTTGAGGAATCTTCAAGTTGGATTTCAGCAGGTGCTCGTAAATGCGACCCAGGAAGGTTTTGAAGTAAAACAAACTCTTCATCTTCTTCATCGTTAATTTCGGCATTGCAATTTTCCGGTGGCATGATGATAATGGAGTCTGGAACTTCTTCTTTTTCATTTCGCTCTAATTCCTATATTATTTCATTTATCGTCATATGTTCTTGATATTTTCTAAAAAATAAAAATAAACTTCTAATATAGCTGTACATTTTCCTACTGTGTCGTAAAAGGAACAGTAGAAACAAATGCAAAATACTGTAATAAAATCGACAAATATTACTAATCTTTTTGTAATTTACAAGTCTTTGTAGACCAAATTATCGGTAACTATGACATTGAAACACATAAAACAATTATATAATACTGCCAACTTACCTTGATTTACTCATTGCAAAAATCACAAGATTTAAGTTTATATTCAACAAATAGAAATGATCTGCAAGTCACAGTAATCACGTTGCAATGACTGATTAAGCTTGGTAAACATATTGCAACATTAAGTTTTTTTTTTACTACCTTCATATTTTTAAATATTTTTTCAAAGTTGGTGTGTCGTATACGACACGGTAGGAGTAAGTGGGTTAAATACTGCTTTTAAATATGATTGCTTTTATTTTTGAGTGTTTTGAAGCACAAAAACGGTCACCCATCACGCTTTAATTCTTCAGAAGGTTGCCTAACCTCATTGACCGCATTCAGATTGTCAATGAACTGAATTTTGTGTGCTCAAGAATCGAAAAGCGGCTTTTGAGAACTGAGCGTAAAAACACGCTGAAAATGATAGTGATAAGTGACCAATATGCTAGAGAAGTTACGAACTCAAAATTTTGATTTGTATTTAGATTCCTGATAATCTGACAGAGAAAACGCCTCCTACCAGTAAATTGACAGATAAATACGCGAGAATTTATGAATGAAACTCTCAATTCGAACGTCTATGTGTGCGTAATAAACTTTTATTGCACGTTTTCGCAATACATGGGAAAATAAAACATTAAAATAAACTGAATCCTTACTATAACAGTCAAAGATTTCAAAACATTATGCAAAACTTGTCTTAATTATGAAATAATCGACAAAATCATGACGAAATTACCAATTCTAAAAACAGCGCCATCTAGTGGGACTTTTTCAATTTTGGTTTCACAGCAACCGCCTTAATGTTTCAGGGTTTGGAATGCTATCTCTCGACTCAATGGCAATTCTGAAGTTTTCGTAATTCTGTGGCAGGCTATAGAGCATCATGATGCTGAGTAGTTCTGGGTGAATGTCAACGCCCATGTTTGATAATTTATCTACAACATCCATGAAGTTCATAAGATGATCCTGCACATCTTCACTATCAGACAATTTCTTGAGTACGAGCTGCTTCAACAGTGTTGCCTTACGTGCTGGCCCAGAGCTCGCATGAATGGATTTAAGTTTATTCCAGACTTCTTTAGCCGTCTTACATCCACTTACTTGTTTTAGCTGCGATGGGGACATCAGCAATAGGATTTCTGACCGCGCCTTCATATCCGCTTTCCGTGTCGCATCGTCCGAGACAAATAGCCCCGCTTACATATTCCCATAGTTCTGCTTTAATAAGAACAGCCTGGGCCTGAACATACCAAGTGTCATAATTATTTTTGTCAAGCGGATCAATTCTGTAGTGTGAGGTCATTTTGTCCCAGTACTAACCAGAAGTACTATTTCGAAATAAACCTGCGTTAACCACGCTCTGCTACCAATTTGTAAGATAAATGCATTATTGGATTTACTACGAATTAAAACGCTTAGATCAGCGGATCAACACTGACATGTAATTCTATTAACAAGTCTGTAACCTTGGTGACACACTGACCGATATCAAAGATACAGCCAACAGACGCAATAAAGTACAATTTCCATTTGCACTACTCGAGTCCCGCCTACTAGACCAGTCAACGAGGAAATTGTTGTATGGAGATTTCCGAAAAATTCCCCCGCCTTTTAAATTTAGCATGTGATGACGTTAGGTAATACTGATTACAGATGTACAATAATCTAATAAATTTTTCTAGGAGAAGTTAGAAATCTAAACTAACCTAACCTAAACTTTAAAATTGCTTATAACTCTCGGTAAAAAAATTCCCCGCCTCTGAAATTTGGCATGTGATGAAGTTAGGTAATATTGATTACAAATGTACAGTAATCCAACAATTTTTCAAAGGAAAAGTTAGAAATATAACCTAACCTAAACTTGAAAATTGCTTATTACTCTCGATAAAAAGTTGCCTTGCCTTTGAAATTTGGCATGTGATGAAGTTAGGTAATATTGATTACATTAGTTCAGTAATCCAACAAATTTTCATAGAAAAAGTTTGAAATCTAACCTAAACTTGAAAATTGCTTATTACTCACGGTAAAAAATTCCTCCGCCTCTGAAATTTGGCATGTGATGAAATAAGGTAATACTGATTACAGATGTACAACAATTAGACACATATTCATAGGAGAAGTTAGAAATCTAACCTAACCTAACCTGAACTTG
This sequence comes from Aproaerema taeniolella, assembly GCA_949987775.1. NCBI lineage: Eukaryota > Metazoa > Arthropoda > Insecta > Lepidoptera > Gelechiidae > Aproaerema > Aproaerema taeniolella. Next base: position 5,909,790 of record OX465242.1, on the reverse strand, counting down.
AAAATTACTCATAACTCTTGGCACGAAATTCCCCCGCTTCTGAAATTTTGCATGTGATGAAGTTAGGTAATAAAAATTACAGATGTAAAATAATCCAACATATTTTGATAAAAAAGGTACATAGCTAACCTAACTTAAACTTGAAAATTGCTTATAACGCTCGTCAGAAAATTCCCCCGCTTCTGAAATTTGGCATGTCATGAAGTTAAGTAATATTGGTAACAGATGTACAATAATCCAACAAATTTTCCTATGAGAAGTTATAAATCTAACCTAACCTAACCTAAACTTGAAAATTTCTTATTACTCTCGATAAAAAATTCCCCCACTTCTGAAACTTGACATTTGATGAAGTAAAATGATACTGATTACAGATGTACAATAATCCAACACATTTTAAGAGCAGAAGTTAGATATGTAACCTAACCTAACCTAAACTTGAAAATTGCTTATAACTCTTGGTAAAACATTCCCCGCTTCAAAATTTGGCATGTGATGAAGTAAGGTAATACAGATTACAAATGTAAAATAATTCAAAATATTTTAATAGGCAAAGTTAGGTGACCATAACCCCAGAAGCCTCATCAAGGAATTGAACGTTTTTACATATACCAATAAATAGTTCCGGAAATAGTGATAAATAGTACTACAATGAAATAATTAGTACCTCATTACTTTTCCAGTTATAGATAGGTGTCGGTGAGGCTGCTGGGATGACGTCACTCCAGAATCCTCACCAAGAACGGCTGAAGCTAGCGACATGCTGTTGATCTCAAAAAATAGTTCTGAAATAGTTCTACCCCTGTGCCAAATCTCAAAAATAATGCTTCAGGGAAACCAGAGATATGAGGGTATCTCGGTGAGTATGCTGGGCTGACGTCATCCCAGCATACTCATCACAAAATCTCGATATCCGCTAACTCTTTCCTGTCGGAATTATTGTCAAAAAATAGTTCTACAGTTTGCATATGGTATCTGTGTCATATAATACACATAATGTACCTATCAAAAACGACAGTCAAATTTCTACATACATTTTTGTTGTGGTGTACAGTCGCGCACAGAAATGAATCTTTAAGTCGTTTAGTTGGGATTTAACTAACATCTTTTTATTAATGCAAAGAATAGAATTAGCCTTTACCTAGGTGTAATAATTCCAGTGGATTAAAACACCTTAGTTTTTTTTTTTTTTAAATTTAAGTATCATAGATTTTTCCGATGATAAATACTAAAATATAGATATCCAACAACTAGCATTCCGCCCGGGACTTCGTTCCCGCGGGAATTTGGGAAAATTATGTATCCTATGCCCATCGGGGATAATGTAGCTTTCTAATTGTGAAAGAATTTTTCAAATCGGTACAGTAGTTTCGGAGCCTATTCAATGCAAACAATCAAGTCTTTCCTCTTTATAATATTAGTAGTATAGATAAGCGAAATATAGTTCACAATTTTTTTGGACTAAATACTTAAGTTCAGTCTAAGCTATGCATTAAAATATTTATTTTACATAACACTATGCTTTTTAATACTGTGAGTATCTTAATAATCTTACAGACATCACACAACCCAGTTCCAGATTTGAAATAAACGCTCACAATTTTATTGCGCGTGCTTTGAACGAAAACCAACGTCGAAACGCCATATTGTTTGTTTATTTCACGTCGCCCGCGTCGGCGCCACTGCATTGTCAGTCAATTAAAGTACAGTGAATCTTATGTATAAAAGGTGTTACAAAAAAAAAGTAAAAAAAAGAAAAATAAAATTAAATTTAATAATGAGATTGTCGCAACTCTAGTAATCAGTTTCGTGGTCAGTCACCCCCTACAATCATAGAATAAGTGCATATTGAGATGGTAATTTCTTTTTATGTATTATACCTATTTCATACCTTTTTCTACTTTATTTTATTTCATGTAGGTATTATAATTTTATGTAGGTATTACCATTTATACCTATTAAATACCTATTATTGTTAGTGAGATATTTTAAATTCATTTACAATAAGTTATTATCGATAGGTACCTTTATTTCATAAACAAAATTAAAAGTAAAAATCACAAAAAGTAGGTAGGTACAAACTTAATATTTCCAAACGAGATAGATATAATAAAGAGCAATGGCGCATGGTGCAGTCATTTTGATAAGAAAATACTTATCATAATAATGTCATGAAACTTTTTGTTTATTAAAACGTAATTGAATAATCGTAGTATTGATCACTACCTATTTAATTTAAGTGGTCAATCTTTTCTGCTACGATTATTCTTTGAAGTACCAAAGCAACATAATTTCGCACCATTTTTTCACAATAATAATCTAAATTCGCGAGGGAGTTCTTTACAATAATTTAAATTTAAGTAACATTTATCATCACAATAATAAATAAAGCAGTCCCAAAATTGGTCACCATTGCTTAATTTAAAAAAAAATCCTTACCTACTTGTCTCTCTCAACGAGCAATGACTCTTCCATTAAATTTAAGAAATAAGATTAATAAAACGAATTACGAGTAGGATCGTGATGTCAAATCATCACGATCCTACTCGTAAGTACCTACTCATTCGGAAGGAAACTCCTTAGATAATCGAAGTTTTGATATCTACCTATGGGAAATATTGTAGTGTTATTCTGATACACTCTTATCGTAATTAATGACCTACTAAGTATTTTGTTTAAAATAAGTGGAAACTTGGTTCTTCCGGCTCGGGTCATAAACAATGTTTATTATCAGGGAGCGGAATCTAATAGCAAAACAATTGAAATGTAATAGAGATTGGGCATTGCTTTTTATCGACTAAACAGACTATCGATAACTAAGTGGAGTTGTGCTTGTTTTCCGTTTGCGGCTTCGCCCATGTGGATTACGCGCTTTTCGATCCTATGGTAAATGTTTCAAAAAATCAAACATCAAATTTATTTATTATAGCATCCCGCTCGGGACTTCGTTCCCGTGAGAATTCGGAAAAATTATGTAGCCTATGTTACTTAGGGGTAATGTAGCATCCTAATGGTGAAATAATTTTTTAAATCGGCCCAGTACTTTTTGATCCTATTCATTACAAACATACAAAAATAGGTACAAATCTTTCCTCTTTATAATCTTAATATATATAAATCTCCTGTCACGATGTTTGTCCGCGATGGACTCCTAAACTACTTAACTGATTTTAATCAAATTTGTACACCGTGTGCAGTTTGATCCAACTTGAGAGATAGGATAGTTTTTATTTCGATTCATGGCCTTAATAATTTTGGCGCCACGGCAACGCGGGGCCGGGCAGCTAGTATTAGTATAGATCAGTGGTTCTTAACCTTTTAGTCATGAGGGCCCATTTTACCAAATGTTTGCCTTGCCGCGGCCCACCCAGCTGGTTTACCTAAAATAACTTAAAGGTTATGTGATAAAGAAAACAAATACAATTTTATAAATAGTACTCGGTATTTATTATTCTGCAAAAATCGAAAAGTTAAAGATTTTAATTTAATGAGATTTTTGTGGCTGCATACTCTTAACTAACTTCTTTATTCTCGGTTCCGTGTTACTAATCGCTAATCGCATGTCGGCAGTGGCATCTAATTATTAATTATTAAAAACAAGCAACATCCGATGCTTGTTTTTAATTATTAGAAGCGTCGAAAACCCCTGCTCGCATAGATACGTTGATGAAAATAAAGTTAGGTAACGGATTGCAATGTCTCGAACCTTCGGGAAAGATAATGCTTTTTGGGTCCAAAAATCTTCAATATTTACTCCTGATTCGAAGGTATCTTTCAAATTCGTGTCATGTTGCAATTCAATTCATCTGAATTTCATCAGCGCAATTCAATTCAATTCTTCTTGAATTTCATCAGCGACTTCGGAAACGTTAACAATGAAAGGATTCCTAATCAGTTTTTGAATACTTTTGTTTTCGCATTCAGGAAAATAGCGATTTAATTCACTTTTTAAAGTAGTCAAATGGAGCATAATATTCTTCTGAATTTCTTCTTTAATGTCTGCGCCTTGTCCGTTATTCAATAGGTATCACAATCTCAAACGCACATTACAATCTGCGACGATCAAGTGACAAGTGACGATCGGCAACCCGCGCCCCCCGCGCCGCCAAAACAAAGATCGAAACCACCACCCCCGCTCTCGTGCACCGATCGCGTTTCGCGCCGCGCGGCTTGCGTTATTTCGACTCGACTCATGCATGACGTCGTCGTCACGTCAGAGATTATTAGGATGGCTTCGCGGCCTACTTGGAATGCCTCCGCGGCCCACCAGTGGGCCGCGGACCACCGGTTAAGAACCAATGGTATAGATAGTATAGATTCATTATTATTAAGTATTCATTATTATACAAATTTATTTATTATTCAGATGAAGTTGTGCTGCCGTGACCATAATACTATAATAAAACGAGCCCACTTCATTTACAAACTCTTCAGGATCATAATTCCTATAGAAAGTCGACAAAAATCGTTCAAAAACTTAGAAATTCAAAGTAGAATAAAAAAATACTTAACTGATTTTAATCAAATTTGTACACCGTGTGCAGTTTGATCCAACTTGAGAGATAGGATAGTTTTTATTTCGATTCATGGCCTTAATAATTTTGGCGCCACGGCAACGCGGGGCCGGGCTGCTAGTATTAGTATAGATAGTATAGATTCATTATTATTAAGTATTCATTATTATACAAATTTATTTATTATTCAGATGAAGTTGTGCTGCCGTGACCATAATACTATAATAAAACGAGCCCACTTCATTTACAAACTCTTCAGGATCATAATTCCTATAGAAAGTCGACAAAAATCGTTCAAAAACTTAGAAATTCAAAGTAGAATAAAAAAATTCTAAGTTAAGAAAAGTACTAAAGTATCGATAGCTTGGAAAAGTCGATACAAAACAATGTCCCATCTTTATTACATTTCAATTGTTTTGCTATTAGATTCCGCTCCCTGTTTATTATTATCAATACACATTTAAACCATTAATCACTTAATCAGTACCAGGGTTCAAGAAATAGGAACAAGCAATTGAGTTTTATTTTATTTTTGCGGAACCTTGACGGCTAGATATTATTGTAATGCAACTGACCAATAGGAAGAAGCGGCGGCCCTTTGTGATCGGACGTGTTTGTTAGTCTGGCAGGTCTTCATTCAAGGGTGGACATAGGGTAGTTACTTCCCAAATGTAATTAATCTCGTGGGCATTGGTTACGATAAAATTATTGTTTAAAATTTATTTTTTATTATCACATGAATTATGTTTGTATTAACTAGCAGTCTTATTCATTGAAGTAACGTAGGCGAGATGTGCGTTGAAAATTAAAGATCTTAACTATGCATTTATTTTCAAAGTACAGTCGTCAGCTTTGAAGTGCACCTAATTTTTTTGTTTCGAGAAGCTTCTGAAGAGTTGACGTATTAGTGCATGTGACCGGACGTACATGTCCTATTAACTAAAAAAGTAGAAACAGTAAAACTAATGTTGGCAATCAGTTATGTTAATTTTTTGATACCGACCATCCTAGACTAAACTTTGTTTATTTTAACGTAGGTATTTTATTTATTAGAATTAAATTTTTACAAATCCTTATTTCAAGGAATAAAAAATCAAGTTATTTCAAGATAAAAGTTTAGTAAGTAATCAAGTAATCAAAATAAGTAATCAAAATGACCCGCCTTTTATGAGAAAATATGATAAATTATTGTTGATAAAACAATATAAAACATATTTATTTATTTAACTTACATGGCTTTTGCTTAAAAGAATGGGCTATGTACGACATTTTAAAAATATTTTTAATTTCGTTTAATTTTTTATTTAACATAAAGGAATAAGGCTTCGATCAACTATATAAAACTAGATACACAGTCCCATACAAAATGAAATTTAAAAGTGTCCTAACTACAATACGTACTTAGATAGTTGTATACCACTTCATGTATTATGAAAGAGTTCTAAAGTGTCAAACATTTTAATCTAATTTAAACCTTAACGTAATATTATAAGGTCGAAAATAAAATCTGTTTAATTTGTAAAATACCACTTTTGGTTTTCAACAAAGGATAACGTAAGACAATTTGATGACACTGGCTGTCACGTAGAACATGGGAGGAGTGGAGTTGCCTTTGTTAATTTTAAAAATATATTAGTTGGGTCGATTTCACATTAAAAAATCTTCATACAAACTTTTTAACAAATTCAAAATGCTACGAAATGGTGTGGTTTTCTTTTTAACCCCTGATTGTGTTGTGTATGTATAGGAGCATCATAGCTCTTAAACGGATGATGTTAATGGTGCAGTTTATTTTATTCGAAAGCTTCTTCTTGCGCTGGATTTCAGATATGATTTATCAAAATTGGTTCAGCCGCTTACTTTTATGTTAGTTTTTATGGTTTTTTATTATTAAAGAAATAACATTCATTTCAAATTAACCGACGATTAATATACATTACAATTGATAATCACAGCCGCCGCCATTCTTCTTAATTATTGCTTATAAACCTATTATTCTATGCTTATTTTTTTTATGAAATATGAAATAACTTATAAAAAAAGAAAAGAACTGTGTCTTTCCCGATTACACATATATTATGTTTTGCTTATTTAAAACTTAGTATAATTTTTTGAACAGAAATGACCTATTGAGATTTAAGAGAGGAAATTAGCTATGAAACTAAATAGATATTTAAGTACAAGTAATAATTTATTTTAAAAAAAAGCAACTAACTCAAAAAAAAATTGTCTTCTTCGCTGTCATCATCTTTGTCCTGAAGATGAAACATATTTTTTTTATTTTATTCAATACAAGAAACTCCAAATCAAAAGTGATAAAAAGGTACATACTATTTGAGGTGCAGCTGTTTTGTGTAACCTTTTGACTCCTTTTGTAATGACATACGAGTCACTTTCTAAAAAATGCTTGGAGCAAAAGACACTACTTTGCGACGGCTAGAAAAAATCTTCACATCTTTGACGTGCGACCACGTATGTCCACTGTCCACATCGCACAGGATCTCTAGGAAAACTAAAAATCCAATAAAACTTTATGTTTGTAAACGTCACGCACGTTAAATTTTTTATTAATTCAATTTTATACGATTAATGGTTTTGCCATAATACCTTTAATGTAAGTATAGAAAACAGAATTAATATATATACTCTTTACACTTAAATTTTATAACACAGATGAAAATGAAAAAAAAAAACGATAGAAAAAAAAGCGTCTCTATTTGTTTTAGAACAGAGTCACTGCATAACCCGAACAAATGATGTTGAAATACAACGGTATGGATTTGTAAGTTCCGCTAGTGTCTATTCAATTTAAAGGGTTATACTCTCGCCGAATGTTATTAAATTAAACTAAAAAAATGTTTTATAACCTTTTCTTGGCCAAATACCAAGATAATTTCAATTCACATATAATAATTACAAAACTACTTATTTAAAAAATGTCATTCCATATTCCTTTAATGTTCTGGAGGTGTGATTTTTAAAATTTTTCACTGCGCACTGAGGCATGGTTACTTTCGGAACGAACGAATGCTACTAAACGAAAAGACAACCCAAAACGTCAAGTGGGTGATCATTTAGTGAGGGAACTTTTTTGTTGTGGATTGTGTATCTAGTTCTTTATAGTTGATCGAAGGAATAAGGTCCCGTTTCCTAAAAAAAAATATATAAAAAATCTATCTTTTGAAATAAAAATATAATAATTAAAAGTTTCTCAGTAGGGTAAACTAATCATCAATACGGCATTATACAATCGTGTCTTTGCCAAGCTGTCATGTCAATAAAAAAAACATAACCTATTTCATTTTGTATTTGGTTGTTTATTTTTGAGTTTTATTTTTGCTTTTGGTTAATTTTTTCTGAAGTCTTTTACTATTACGATTTAACTTTGCACGGACTTGTAGTGCTAGATTTTGACTGATTTTCTCACGACTACACCTTATTCATACCGGACTCCGAGAACTGCTTCAACGATAGTGATTAATACTCTTCGGATTTGTGGAATAACACTAATAACGACAGCGCAGCAGGCTTTGCTACTCAACATGGCATCTGACGAGTTACAGCGGTGGAGAGAACCAAAAAATGTTTTATACCTCTTTGTTCAAACACTGACATTAACTCACCAGATTTGACGTTTGTTACCATTCCAAAGGAATTGAAAGAAAGTTGGTGTAAAATGCTGTGAGGATCATTTAAACGTAATTACATTGAAACGTATCTCTAGTTAGTCTGTGATTGAAACTTAAATGTTGAACTTAAACTCAAAAACGCAACGGTATAGGTTATATGTCAACCAACTGTCAATCTTTTTTTTTTTACTTTGGCAAAGGAGTTAATCTGTAGAATGCTGTAATAAGCAACAAATCGTAACCAAAATTTTAAAAATTAATAATTTTTATATCTATGATCAAAACTATTTGATATATTTTTTATTTGAATATGGGACCTTAAGCCTGCTTAAAATAAAAAAATCAAATTATTTTTAAAATCTTGCACATAGCCCATTAAAATTTATGAACAAACTAACCAAATCTGATAGTTAAATTCCTTCCATTCGAAGTTTTTCTTATGGATCGAATAATTGATTTTCTCAATGAAAATAATTTTACATATTGTGGCAATGACCCTTGTGTCTTGCCCGACGGTCCCCGGGTTCGAATCACAGCCGGGGAACACTAATGATATTGTACAAATTGGACGGTCGGTTTGATTGAGTGGCAATGACCCTTGCCTCTTGACCGACGGGTCCTGGGTTCGAATCACAGTCGGGGAAAACATCTGTGTAAAAAGAAGATTTATTTGTTCTGGTGTCATGGGACCCACGACACAAAGGAAAACCTTATTGTAGGCCTTTGGCGTAAAAAAACTGAGAGTGGAACACCCAAATACACTAAAAATTAAAATCCAGTGGGCTTGCCATGAGAGTTCACAACAATTCTTTTTACCGCACTTGTTAAAACATCAAAGGCGCCGACAGTGTTGCCAGATGAGAACTTTTTCCCACAAATTCGGGGGTATTTTCGGAGGGCAACTAAAGTTCGGGGATAATTTTCTAAAGGAGAGCTTTTGGGAATTTTTAAAAAGATGCGTTTAATAGAAATTATTTAACTTCTTTTTAAAAATATGAGTTCTCAAAAAGATGTCGGGTCATTTAGGTTTCCGTAAATACCTACTTAATAGGTATCTTTTAGAATTCAGTAAAATTGTAATCTTTTTTTTAATTAAAATTGGGTTCGCTCTTGACCACAATCTAGCTCAGGGCAAAGATGCGGTCTAGGATGTAGCTAGCTCTCCCAGAAGAAGCCTATTCTCTCGTACTTTAAAGATATTCGGGTTGTATGAGCTCGGAAATACAGACGCCGGCAGAGAATTCTACTCCTTGGCAGTGCGCAATACAAAAGATGAAGAAAAGCGCTCAGTACGTATCCGAGGGATCTCGACAAGATAAGAAACCCTACAGTGCGTCTGGACGTACGATGGAAAAAAGGGGTAGGCGGAATGAGCTCATGCAGCTACTGAGCCCAAAGTTGACAATAATTTAATCGTTAACAAAATTGTTGATTCTTAAAAATTTTTACGATAACGGTTTGGAGGATTGTTCCCAAATGCCTATTTTTGGGGGAATTTCTGGTGCATTTTGAGGGTAATCTCACAAAGTCGTGGCAACACTTGGCACTGACGAGACTTTAGACCTACTCTTTATTTTTGACCTTATGGTAGCCTAGTACCAGCGATCGACAACATTTTATGTTCTTTTTAAAAAAATCCAATGCTGTTTATTTCTATTTTTTTTTTAATAAGATGGGTTAACTCTTGACCTCAATCTAGACCAAGGACATAGATGAGGTCGACGATGGAGCGAGTTAACCCAGAAAATGCCTATAAGGCACTGGTACTCCTACGTACCGACGTTGGCGTCGGACTTCGGTAGGAGGGTGGTCGCGAACCAGACGGCCCTTCACAAAGCCTACCACACCGCATGAGACCATAGTACGACATCAGATTCAGAACAAATTGAGGTGTCGTTGCCTGGGGTGGATTAATAGGATGCAGGTCTCATTTGTGTTTCCTTAGTCGCCTCTTACGACACTCACGGAAGGAAATAGGGTGGTGTTATTCTCAACCGAGCACGGCACGGAAAAATTTTAATTGTAAAATGTTAATTTTGTCTATGCAGATACCTAATGTAGGGAAAATCTCAAAGTAGGAAGTAGGTAGGATATTTGTTATGTATTTTGACTAACATAATCATAAAAAAACGTCAAAATCATAATGGATCCACAACATTTTAAAAAGGAACATTATTTTTAAAGGTCGTTAACGGCAGGATTAGGACTACCGGTATCTAAGGCTCAGAATCGTCCTGAACTGACAAAATTCGGCATGCAATTGACTACACTGCGTCCGGCTGCATCAGGAAAGATTTTTAGTCAGTCTGCCGCTAGCGTTCGTGCCGAGTGGACGTGTCAATCGAAATTAAATTCTGATGACACGATAGTATTGCCAGTAGTGACAAGAGATTAAGAACACCGGGACTTCTTAAAAGGCAAGAAATTGCAAATAAAGGAATGCAAATGAAAAATCATAATTATTTTAAAGTATGCTTACGCAAATGCAAGGCAGCTAGAGTAGTTTATTTTACGACATTGCCTTTTCAAATAAATTAACTGATGGCCCCGGATTATGTGTAGTCGACGCGGGAAAAATACATAGCTTTGTTTGAGCGACGGATTGATTCCGGGATCGTCAGGCACCGTTTTTTATCATGTCCGTAATAGTATTCCTGATGCATGTAGTCCAAGCCTAATATTTTTTAAAAAATCTTACAAGTACCTACATAAAAAGACAATGATAATCGTCCTGTTATTTTTGAATTTAATAAGTCCCTATTATCAATAGTGGGTACCTACCTACCATAAAAAAAGGAACTGACAAAAAGGAAAACTAATGGCACTAATTTTGCAATCTATCATGTAGTCTGATTACCGTATGATTTGCCGAATTTACGAATAATTTACTTACAAAATAATGTAATGGAAAAAAATAATAAGGCGCCTGCGCAGACAGGTGAAATGGTTGACAACCCCTGGAGGACTAGGAAATCATATAATGCTATGTAGTTGTATCGTACAGAATGAATGAATATCACTCCAGAATCTGTTACTATTAAGCCGGACTTAGTGTGTAACGCACCAGTAATTAAATTAAATAAAATGTTATACATCCTTATTTATATTATATAAAATCAAAGAATTGACTATTGCAGTGCCCTAACAGGGTTTCATGTTGACACATAAGCAAACATTTGTAAGAACACAATGTACACATGAAGGCAATAAAGAATTGAATTGAATTGCCAACAACCCAGGGCCTAATGTAGCTGAATTTCAGGTATCACTATGAATTAAATACCTTATTATCTTCTTTAAAATGACACAAGTAAAATATTCACACATCGTCTGCTACAATAATGAGGTACCTACCTTTACCAGACTTAACTACCAGACCAGATCTAACTAACGAGACAATATCTGAAATTTTCCCGAACTATTTAGTTAGTTCGGTTTATTAAAACATATTTTATTGTAGCTTGTCCCTGAAATGAAGTAGCCTAAAAGGCGACCAGTCGCCTTTCAGATTTGGTTGTCGCCAATTCTTGTCCTGAGTAGCTTAAATGGCGACAAATAGCCTACGTTGGCAACACTGCAGTTACTACGAGTATGTTTGTTTCTTTCGCGCGCAATAGAACATTGAATTCTCATTGACTGATTAATGAACAAATTGACCAATAGGAAAAAGCTATCTTTTGTCATTGCGCCGCGCGGCCTTGTCGGCTTTTCTTTGTAATTTGCACGTGCGCATCAGTCGATCATAAAGCTTTCGCTCGATTGGATTGTTTTGATTATCTGCTTTATCCCGACCCGACCGGCTAGGTTTTGTATCCAGCAATAATTTGGTGATGTGAACTGTCAAGTGTGTGTGTTGAGTTGAGATCCCGACTGAACAGCCGTAGGTATCCCGACGGGAGAGGTTGTGTATTCAGCAAGGTGAAGTGTGTGTGTGTTAACTTGAGATCCCTTGAACGGATGAGTTGGAGGCCTGGATATCTAGTTTGGTAGTTTAATGCCTAACACTCAATTTTCTCATGTAAACTATTAGGTAGGTAGGTACTTACTTAAGTAAAACTTGGTGTCTTAAATACTCTTAATTTGAGAAATTCTATCAAGATAGCTCTTGGTATCTAACTAAATACCAGGAGTAGCTAGAGGAGGTGTAACTAACTACGTACCAGGAGTAGGTTTTATTGAAGGCAATTTCTCCTGCTAAGGGTAATGAAAAATAGTGCTGCGCTTCAATTATGACTTTTTAATATTTTAATCATAAATAATTAATTTTTCGGTTAGTGATAATATGCTACGGTTTTCATACTTTGTCACTAGACTCTTTACAAGTGACCCTTTAACACCCTTTCCGCTTTAGGGGTATTTTTGTAACACCCTGTATATGTTTAATAGTCAAAATAGCATATGTCATTGGAGAACACGCCATCTATGCAATAAGGATAGAATCATCTCAACACTATAGTTACCAGTGTTGCCAAATAAGTTTTAGTTGTTTTACACAACCATGGCCTTAACCTAAACAACAATTTGTTTTAATATTTTTTTAAGTTTACTTGTAATACCTAATTTACATCAAGAACATAAAAAGGATTGAAAATAGCACTAAATTGAAATGGAGCTAAATTAAATTAATAAAAAATATTTTTTTCGTTCCTGGCCATATAAGTAAGAAGGAGTTCGTTGAGTTACTAATAAAATACAAATCATATCAATACAAATTATCCACAAAAGCTTTAATTTGCGGGAAATTCCCTTATAGACAATTTGCATATCAATAAATAAACACTGATATGACTCTGAATAACACCTTTTTTATTTTAAGTAAAGGGAGACAAGGACAGATATCAATTAACATACAGTGCGCGTTCGTTCGTCACTGTTTCTTACCCATTTTTGTTCTTCTTAAAAAACTTATTTTTATCTACTTACGGTATTTCAGAAGAATTGGTTAGTACTTAGGTATAAAACGCTCATTCACGTAAAATGTTTGGGTTTTATATACCAACTTTGTTAATATAAATAGTTTGTTTTTGTAGTCTTAATTATTTCCTACATTTTTAAAGTAAATACAAATATAAACTCAAATCATGACTGAATAGTATTTTTTTTTACTTTAGAGTTCTTATAAACGTACCTAATAAATAATAGATATGTGCGCCAATGCTCATTTCTATACGCGACTAGAACTTTGACTGTCGTTTTTGATATATTATATGTACAGACACCATAGTTCAGAACTATTTTTTGACAATAATTCCGACAGGAAAGAGTTAGCGGATATCGAGATTTTGTGATGAGTATGCTGGGATGACGTCAGCCCAGCATACTCACCGAGGTACCCTCATATCTCTGGTTTCCCTGAAGCATTATTTTTGAGATTTGGCAATTCCCGCGGGAACGAAGTCCCGGGCGGAATGCTAGTTGTAGGATATTGATATTTTAGTATTTATCATCGGAAAAATCTCCGATACTTAAATATTCAAAACTAAGTTGTTTTAATCCACTGGAATTATTACACATGGTTAAAGGCTAATTCTATTCTTTGCATTAATAAAAAAAAAGTTTAATTCCAACTAAACGACTTAATAATTCATTTCTGTGCGCGACTGTACACCACAACATAAATGTATGTAGAAATTCGACTGTCATTTTTGATACATTATGTGTATTATATGACACAGATACCATATGCAAACTGTAGAACTATTTCAGAACTATTTTTTGACAATAATTCCGACAGGAAAGAGCGGATATCGAGATTTTGTGATGAGTATGCTGGGATGACGTCAGCCCAGCATACTCACTGAGATACCCTCATATCTCTGGTTTCCCTGAAGCATTATTTTTGAGATTTGGCACAGGGGTAGAACTATTTCATAACTATTTTTTGAGATCAACAGCATGTCGCTAGCTTCAGCCGTTCTTGGTGAGGATTCTGGAGTGACGTCATCCCAGCAGCCTCACCGACACCTATCTATAACTGGAAAAGTATTGAGGTACTAATTATTTCATTGTAGTACTATTTATCACTATTTCCGGAATTATTTAGTGGTATATGTAAAAACGTTCAATTCCTTGATGAGGCTTCTGGGGTTATGGTCACGAAATTGTTTAATTGTATTTTCAATGTTTGAAATTGTTTCAACTAGGCATGCACGCGGTTCTACCCGGTTCCGGAATATACCCAGGTATTTCAAGTACTCTGTAGAACCGGTTCCGAAAGAAGGAAACCCGGTTCCCCCGGTTCTGTTGAAAAATAATGAAGTATTTTTAATTTAACTTATGTTGCAATTTTAAGACTAGCTCAAGCCGTAACTCAGTGGCAACATTACATTGTGTAGATTCTTCTCCAGAAATAGCGCATTTGAGTGCATGTCCGGTAAAAGAAACGGGTAGGTAGAATGAGCTCGTGCAGTTCCTGAGTATTCGTTGCCCAAAAGAAGTGCATTAGAGCAGTGGTTCCCAAAGTTGACTAGGCGGCGACTCACCAAAATGATAGTCCTGGCGACCCAACTCGACCTAAAAATTTGTTAAAGGATATGGTATCTTTACGACCTAACGTTGCAGTAACGTACCTAGGTAGTTTAGCGCCATCTATCCGGCGCCTGAGGAAAAATTTAAAAAAAATAAAAAGAAAATCCCTCATTGGCTAGTTGCATTCGCCACCGCCACCCGCGCGCTGCCCCGCCGGCGCGCCGCCGCCACCGTGTAGGCTGAGCTGAGTTACACACGACGTGCGGATGCTGACCGAACCACACGTTTTTTGGTGTTACCACCGCGACCCACCTAAAATCTTCTCGCGACCCATAGTTTGGGAAATACTGCATTAGAGCCATGTACGGTATCCCGCCAGATCAAACTTGTAGACCTCTTTTCTAAAAGCTTGGTTTGTTGCCCCTGCCTAGCCTTTATACAGGTTGAAAAAGCATATAGCATATAGGTAATATTTTTATTAGGGCATATATAAATTATGTTTATTATTATTTATATTTAGTTTCGTAAGTATAATGTTTATAATTTATTATTTTATCTTTCACCTCGGATGAGGTGTGCACCTACCACTAATTCTCACCAATCACCCTAAGGTTGACTGGTAGATAATGCCATTGGGCATTAAGTCCGCCCTTGTACTTTTAGTGCATTAAGTTAAATAAATAAATAAAAAGAACCTCGTAGCTTAATTGAAAATCCTGAACCAGTATCACTTACCGAAAACTTTTTTTATTTTGGTGGTGGGGGGGAATTTTTTTTTCCTAAACGTAGACACCACTCGGGTGCACCCCCCGAGCTCTACCCGCACCCCTCGCATGCCTTGTGTAGGAGTAATGTCTACGTTCAGGCAAAAAATGAACTATTCCCATTGAAAAAATATCTTAAAATTTTTTTTTTCATAAATCTGTGCTTTGAGTGATACTGGTTCAGGATTTTGAATATAGCTAGGAGGTTCTTTTTCACCCAGTACATAATATATATACGAAATATGTGTATTTGTGAAGAAACACAATCGTTTATTCTTTAAATCATGTGACATAAATCCTCGTCTTCAAAGAGATCCTCACAGACTAGTGTTTGATGAAACTCCGCAGACCTTAAAATTTGATAAGAGCTGTCTTGCAATAATATAAGCCTTTTATTTCCATTAGTTAATACACACATTACATTCCATAATAATAATACAGTATTTATAGTAAAATATCTAATTTTAAACATTTAAGTAATTTTATAATTTAATTTATCTTATACCTAAATTTAACATTTTAATGGAGTGTCCATCTTCGGACAAAGGCCTTGCAATGTCCGTAAGAATTTACGGTAAGTTACCCAAACACATTAAAGTATTAAACTTATTCTCTTTCAAAAAAGAATTATACAGGTGGTTAAGTAAGGGAAATTTTTATGACATTAATGAATATTATAGATTGAAATCGGAGTGACATTATAAAAACATTCATATTTCATTTATATTCCTATAACGACATTATTGAATTTTAGAAGTAGTTTGACATAACGATTGATTGTATATATTTTTTTTGACATTTATGATAATAATGTTACATTTATAATAATAATATTTGCATGTTAATGACCGCATTGGCAAAATATGACTGTACTGTATTGGAATATAAATGCTAAAGATAGAAGAAAAATACAGAACTATATGACAGTATTTCTCAGCTTGTGTCTTAATACGTACGATCTTATAATAAAAATAAAAGAAAAAAAATATTAGCTGAAGTAAATGTTGATTTTTTTTCTAATCATTTTTATTTACATTAAACCTCATTATAATTTCTAAAAATACTGAAATTTAATAATCTTAAGAAAAAATCAATTTGGTAATCGGAACCGGGTTACTTACCCGGTTCCAGCTGCTTTCCGAACCGGGAACCAAAAAGCCTGGGACCGGCACGGCTCTGCACGCCTTAGTTTCAACGTTTGAAATTGTGTAACATTATTTAAAATACAAGCTTATACAGTTTACGTACTTACTTTTCGCCGCAGCATCTAATTATTAATGCATGGGTGCGTTAATCTTAAATTGGAATTCCCAGTATAAATTGACACTTTGAAAAATAGATATTTTATTTATTACTAGCTTTTCCCCGCGGCTTCGCTCGCGCAAAAAACTCTTTTAGTCACCCGTTTCATTCTTGACCCTTTAGGGGATAAGTTATGAATAAATAAATGTTTGAAACCTAAAATAGCATATAGGTAGCATTATTGAAGTATTTATCATATACGAAGAGAGTATTCTAATAGCTTGAAATGCTCTGAGCACTTATACAATGTGCATTATAAGAACGCGACTCAGACTGATCTATACTTAAGCAGCAGTCGTCTTTGTCATTTTGATAGTGAAAGAAAGAGAAAATCAATACTTAAGTATAGATCAAGCTTGGTAATTTAGGTCATACGGACCTAAATTACCAGTAGAGGGAATGTCCACCGAGACTGGAAAAGCAGTCTGCATTGCTGTCATACAGCATACACAACTATAGATATTGATTAATTTTATAACATATTATTAAACTTTCTGAATATTTTTTTTATTTCTTGACTGGCCCGTACGGTCCGTACCCCAGTGACGCCTACATCGCATAAGGTGCTGCCTAGCTAGCTAGCTGAGCAGGATGAGCGGCGACCACGAAACTTTTTTCTAATACTTACATTTTAAAACTCGTGATATCTTTTGAATGGAATGTCCGAATTGCATAATTCAAAAAGTTGTATAAAGATATTGAAGCAGTCTTGAATATGAAGTAATTTATTTTGATAAGAATTAATACCAAGATACAAATAAAGAGCATTTTATAGCGGGCGGCATTTCAATTAAATTTTTAAAATATAATTTTCCACGTTAAAAACCGACTTCAATCCCAACAACAGTTCGCACAAAGTAGATATCTAGTTTTTTGCGGACTACAATGCCTATTAGCAAATAACTACAAACAGAAATGTCATTCATTTATTTAGATGATGTTCTAGTTTGTAGTATATTTTGTTTTTGTTTATTTTTTTTAAAAGCGCTGAATCATTTTCGATAAAATTTATATGGGATCTCTTCAGGAGTATACTCTTTCGAACAAATAAAGAATTTTGAAAATCGGACAACAGTTGCCGGAGTAATCGCGTAACAAATATACAAAAAAAAAAACAGTCGAATTGAGAACCTCCTCCTTTTTTGAAGTCGGTTGAAAAGAACACATATTGTGGCATAACTACAATAGTTAGATATATGCTGTCGCGACACTCTTTGTAAATATTTATGTGTTCTACAAAGTCGTAGTACATTATTTTTATTCTATCATCAATAGTTTACGCAGCGCACGCAATGTAAAGAATATTTTAGGTAATTTTTTTACACCTTGGGTAACCCAAGGTGTAAAAAAAATACCTAAATATTTGAGTTTCAGTAAGGATCCCTAATTTTTTTGAAAATATAATATAGCCTATGTCCATCGGGGATAATGTAGCTTTCTAATGGTGAAAGAATTTTTCAAATCGGTCCAGTAGCTTCGGAGCCTATTCAATGCAAACAAACAAACAAACAATCAAATCTTTCCTCTTTATAATATTAGTATAGAAATATTAATCTGTATTTGTGTTTTATAATAATTCTATAATTGTTGATTAATATGTTGTTATAATTTTAAATGAGAGCGTAAAATTTCATTAATAAAACCCATAATTTAGGTTACATGTATTTAAATTTCGTACTCGTAACACCCGTAACGAAACATTAGTAACACCCGAGACAGGTAATTTTATTCATTAAAATTAATGAAAATTGATTAAATACTAACTTTTTGTCCTGTGTTCAGGTTGGCTACTGGATTAAGTTTGACTTGTTATAAATAAAACTGGAGATTACTTGAATTAGTACTTGAATTATCGCTGAATTATGCATGTAAAAACAAATGGACAGAAGGTAGAGGCAATTTCGTGTAACACCCGAAACAGCTACTTATTCGTAATTTTCTCTTTATTGCTCAAATATTTTAAAAAATACGAGATTGTAGAAATCAGTAAAAACCACCCATAAGTGTGTGATTCAATAGTTGTAATAGTACAGTTGTTAATACTACTTTTTATTGAGTTCAAATGTAACATCTGAAACGATGGAATGACACTATTGTGGATGCAGTCTCACCATGGAAGAGAATGCATAATACAGTACCTATTCCCAATATCATATTTTAATCACCAGGTACCTAGGTATTATTCTAGTTTTAAGAACAGATGGCATTTTAAAAAATTATAATAAACTTCGCCACCAGATGGCTTCGTTTTATGTAACATTTCGTTTGGTGAGTGAAAAAAAATTTTCCCGCTTTTCTGTTGAAATTTTTCCTGAATTTTCTTTGCTATAAACCTCACGGAGCCCGAGACCTTTCCAACGAATGCAAAACCGTGGAAATCGGTTCGTGCGTTCTAGAGTTATAGCGTCAGGAAGGAAAACCCGACTTATTTTTATATAGTAGATAACTTATTGGTAAGTACCTACTCAATCATAAAATTATATCTGCATATTTCTTAATACACTTATTTCTTAATACACTTCACACTGCGAGTACATTTGCAAATCTTACTTAGGTGTTTTGCAAGGTACACATTGTAAGACTATAATTATTTACCTAGAAATTAATCTTATCTCAATTGTAATAATAACACCGACTTTCATAGTCAAAATCTGTAACCTAATGTGCTGCTGTCTGTTCATGAAAATCATACTACTTACCTTCTTACGTAAATAAAACTTTTGATAAAACACTCAACGAGAAGAGAGGCCAAGTCTGTATTCAGTGGAACATTGGTGTCTTTTGAGACTAATGAGCTGAACTACACTCATCAAACTGTCTAGGGATATTTCATGATTTTTCATACAAAAGAGGTGTGTTTGAGAAGCTATAAAAGCATACTCGAGGGATATGATTTTCAGATGAGCAAGTGTTAAACCTGAATTTTCAATTCCAGTCCATGAATTTTGTTTTGACGGCCGGTTTGGTTGAGTGGTAGTGACGCTGCCTCTCGATCGGCGGGTCCTGGGTTCGATTCCCAGTCGGGGAAAATATTTGTGTAAAAAGCAGATGTTTGTTCTCGGGTCATGGGTGTTTGTGTTTCGTTATTACTTCCTTGTGTGACAAGTTTCGTTATTACTTCCTTGTGTGACGTCACAAGGGTCAAATAAAGGTTATCATATTTTATGAACAATAAATACAATCCTTCACAGTTTTAAGTTGAAATTATGAAAATATCGTAGCAAATATATATCTCCAAATGGTTTTGGATTTGTAAACCATTCCAAAAATTTTCCAACCCCAATGGCCTACCAATGGCTTACGATAATAATAAGTATTATATTCTTGTTAATATTTATGCTTTACTGTTATTTGGTATGTTGTTTCTACAATGTTACATGCACCATTTCTTTGTGAATAAATGTTTTTTTCATAATCCAGTTTGTATATTTAAAATCTCTAAAATAGTCAACTTACTACAAACTCTGTAGTAGGTATAAACTGTACTTGGTGGCAAAGTAAACTGACAACTTTTTGTTACACACAAAACACTCTGTATAGTCTAACTATTAATTATTAAAAAAACAAAATACCCGACTGCACACTAAAAAATATTATTATGTCTTTATCCCGTGGGACTTTTAGGATAAAATGTATCCTATGACACTCCCGTAATCAAGACAAATCTAACGATACCTCATACATCAAAATCCATCAAGCCGTTTAGGCTACAGGAGGTCACAAAGGAAAAGACATACATACATACTTACATACACTCGAAAAACATTACCCTCCTTCTTTGGCAGTCGGGTAAAAAAAGTTAGACCTAGTGTTTAAGTTTAATTTAAACTAAAAAGTTTAATTTAAAACTAGTATTTCACTTAAAATACATACTTAATTTTTCGTAAAATTTCGAAAAATCTAAAAATAAGACCCCCATTGATGAAAAATTGCATTGGAGTTTTTTAGTGGAATTGGCCTGCAGTTCATAGATACAAAGTGAATGGGTCTCTGCTGTAACTAGATAAGTTCGATGACCTCACATTACAAGGCACTAAGACTTTTAAAAATAATGTTTACACATTTTTCTGTAAAAAAAATGGGCTGGTATAAAAAATAATATTTTATGGTTGACAATCTTGATCTTAGTGGTAGATTTTTTTATTTGGAATACAATCATCTACTAGGTATGTTACTTTAGTTAATAGTCTGATGTTTTTAGTTCCTTTTTTTACCTATAAGGATTTTTTTTTCTGATGGATTTCAATTATTCTTGTTAACCATGCATGATTTACTATTTCTTTGAGAACTGAATTTTAAAATCTTTGTATAATTTCAATGTTGGAAAATGGTTTCAAAGTAGCTTTTTAGATAATGACATTGTTTTCTATCGACAGTTGTTTCCATTCCGTTTGTCATTTTTCTGGGTATGTTTTCTGTTTATGATCAAGATATAACCCTAACTACCCACTCTACTGCTGGACAGTCCTTATTTCTTAAAGGGAAAGTTATATGAAGAAATGCCTCTAAGGGATAAGGTAGCCTTTGTACATTTAGTTTTCTTTTGTTTTGTACCACCTCTGTTGTTTTTATCTCTGATTATGTCTAATAAAGTGTTGACGTACTTTATTGGACTATAAGGCTATTGCCGGTACTCCAGTTTTCCATTGATTTATTACATAATGGTATTACCTGCAAAGGTAGCAACTTTTTCCTCCACTACCCATGGTCCTACCGACTTTTTGGTCATATGGACCGGACCGTCTTTCTCCTCGTGCTTCTACTGGCTTCGCCTTTTGTTTCCTCTATTTTACTTTACTCCTTCAGGTATGCCACACTGCGAAAAAGTTCCTACACCGCGCGAAGTTCGCATCTGAGGACATGAGACCCACAAAATAAATCAGTCCATCTTCCTTTTGATCAATACTATCTAGCATGGCGTTACGCTCTGATTCGTACTGTGCACGCAATCCCACTGGATATGGTCCCTCCTTCACCACAATCACACATGTATGTGTCTGGCCGGTGTCGGTCAGACCCAGGTCTATCGGTCTTCCCCATGTCTGGTCAACATCTGCGATGTCACACAAGCAAAGGTGGCAGTCATAAAACAACACTCAGACACCGGCGCATCAGCTGTATAAATTAAGTTTAGCGAAGGTCGCAGTATCGAACCTTGCGGGACGGGACACCCGCCTTTTTCCGAATTTTGAATAGGCCTCATATCACCCCAAATGTTTCAAATCTTCCTACTTTTAACGTACAACTATAATAACTTACAACATGACGCTTGAAAGAGTGATAGTTCCAGCTATTCATACTATGAATAAACAAGCACTTTATTTTTTTTATTGCAGATAACAAAATAGCGACAACTGACGCCACCATAATTGAATTAACTACAAAATATGAAGACGCCGCACAAAAGCTACGGGCTTCTGATGAAACTTTTACTGAACTCACAAAACTAGTCGAGACTCTCAACAGTGAACTTGAAAAAGCTCGAGATAAGATCTGTCGCTTGGAAAACGAAATTATTTCCATGAAGAGTGCACGAGACGCTGCCATCGACGAAATAAATGACCTGACTCGAATACTTCAGAGGCGGGATACTGAAGTTGAAAGGTTTACTGCCAATGAAGCTTTGCTTTCGCAACAGCTTCGTGCTGCTATAGACGCTAAATTCGAAGCACTTGCTCTCAACGATGAAATACAAAGCAAAGAGCTTTCTCTGCAATACCGTGAAAAGAGAATCGAACAGGAAAGAACATTGCTAAATTCCCAGATTGCTGGACTCACCGAAGAAGTTAACAGACTTACTTCAGAATTACAGACTGTAAGACTAAATAACACCAGTAGGCTGGTCAGTTTGGAAACACAACTAGCAGAAAAAGTTAAAGAACTAAATGCAGCTAATGAGACAATCGCGCAACTGAATGAAGTAAACAAAAATCTGAATAATCGCGCGGAAGCTCTTACTCAACGGTTAGCAGAACAAAGAGAAATCGAAAACAAAATTACAGATAATTACAAAAGGGAACTAGAAGCTAAAACAAAATTGGCGGACCTTTTCAAATCCATGCACGATGACGCAGAAGGAAAAACAATTGAGCTAACTGACGGTATAGCTGAACTACAAAAGCTACTAAATGAAGCTTCCGAAAAATATGGAGAGTTGGAAACAAAATATAAACAAGCGGAAGTTGATCACGAAGAATTATTAGAAAAGAAAAATGAAGTAATTGTTTCTTTAAAGAATGAATTAGACCACGTAAATGATCTACTAAAGGCAGCCAATGCGCAAAATTTGGATATGGCATTAAGTAATCTAGTACCATCTGCAGCAACTGCAAGTAAACTGCTCAAATCTGATATGTCCTTAACACAAATATATTCTCAGCTTGTAAAGGTATCTGAAGAACTAGCGCAGGAGAAAGAGAAAAATAGGCGGCTCAGTATAACTATCAACTCAATCGTACAAGAACTAGAAGAAAAAGCACCATTGTTACAAAAGCAAAAGGCTGAATATGATGAAGCTATGGAAAGCAATACTGCTCTAACACAACAAATAGAGTCTTTGATCATTGAATGCAACAGACTTCGAGATGATTACAGCGAGTCATCCAAAATAGCAAACCACTATAGCCGCGAAAATTCCAAACTAAAAGGCGAGCTGGCTGATTTAGGAAGGCAAGTGTGTTTCCTATTAGAAAAGATTGAAAATACCAGGGGAGGTCTTTTGCCAAACGGCGATCATGATTTGTCTCATACGGCATCAAATGCTACAAATTCTTCGGATTCTTCCCGTCTCATATTCAAGCCACTTGTTACGTTCAGCGATATTCAGGAGCTGCAAAGTAATAATCAGAAACTACTGAGAATGGTGCGTGACTTGACTGAAAAACAAGAGGAGCTGGAACGTTACAAAGAACAATTTGAAAGTGGCGATATGCTTAACAAAATTGAGTCTTTGAAAAATAGAGTTACAGAGCTTACCGAGGCTCAAGACCAACAAACTAAAATGGTAAATGGGCTTATTCGACAACGTGACATGTTTAAGAAATTATACCATGACTTAATGAAAGGTAAGCGCCACGAAATAAGCTATTTGCTGGAAGGTTCAGATTTAGATCCGACGTCATTTGAAATTAAATATAGAGAAACAGAAAAACATTTAGAGCTTTTAAAGGAGGAATACAAGACTTATAAAGAAGAAAAAGTAACCAATGAGAAAATGTTGTATGAACAAATTGAAAATATGAGACTGGAGATCTCAAAACTTACAACAGCAAACAGCAAGTGTTCTTCGACTTCCGAGTACAATAATGAACGTTTGAAAATTTTGCAAGCAAATATTATAACTTACAAAAAACAAATTTCTACTTTAGAAGAAAAAAATAAAGCATATAATACTACCATTGCCAAACATGAGGTGTCTCTACAATATTTGAGGGATGAAACATTAAATGCACAAAGCAAACTATCTTTAGCTGAAGTTCAACTAGAAAATTTGAAACTGCAATGTAAATTGCTCAAAGATTCGGAAGTTCGACTTCAAACTGAAAAGGAAATGTTGAATCGTGAAATGCAAGGACAGTCCATATTGCTAAAGAATTTAGAACTGATAAAAGCTAGTTTAGAACGAGAAGAGGCAGAGAATCGTACCAAAATAGAATCAAGATTGGATGAAGCAACCAGGGAATGCTCTGCATTAAGAAGACGACTTCAAGAGGAACAGGATAGATTTAGAGAACTTGCTGCACACCTTGAAAGACAAACGCAAACAGCTTTATCTAGAATGCAAGAAGAAAAAGATGCTGCGGATGCTATGCGCAAAGAAATTGCACAATTAAGAGAAGATTTGCTTGGAAAAAACAAATCTAATGAAGTACTTGCTAAAAAACTCAAAGTAGCCTTATCACCTAATACTGACGGCTCTTTCGATACTATCAAGAGAATCAGAGAGCTGGAAAATAAATTGTCTGATAGAGAAGGAGAAATAAAGTCACTTCAAGAACAGTTGACTGTGGCTAAAGAACATATTAAACAATACTGTGACACAGCTGAAGGATCCGAAAAAGAATTGAAGGCTTTGAATAATGAGTATGAAAAGTATAAAGCCGAAACCGAACCTAAACTTGCAGAATACATTAAAAAAATACAGCATCTCGAAGACAAGTGCTCAGAACTGGAAACTGAACTGTCTCTGCAAGGCACTGGTGAACATACCAACAGCAATACTTCTTTGAAAAATGAATTAAGTAAAGTGAGAAATGAATTGAATAATGCATTGGCAGATGCCGAAAATAATCGCGCAGAAACACGTGAAGCTCGTGCTGAAATTACAAGACTTTCAGAAGCTTTGCAAAATGCAGAAGATAAGTATACTCATGAAATGATATTGCATTCTTCAGACATTCAGACTCTATCCCATCTCAAGGAAGAATTTTCAAGAGCACAAAACCAAATTAATGAGTTGGTTGCTATAAAGAACAGTACACTTGAAAAAATGGAGCACGCCCAAGCTTCATGGGAAGAAAGACAAAAAGTACTTATTAACGAAAATGATCAATTAGCGCAACGATTGAAAGATTTGAATGATCAAAATTCCCTTCTGCATGACCAAATTCAAGCTTTGGGTACCCAGTTATCTGTTAGTCATGCCTCCAGGTCAAGAAATGAAAGTATGAATGAATCTGCCAATGATTCTTCGATGAATGTGTCCGTTACGGAAGATGAGGTCAAATCTTCCGATCAACTATTCCAAATTGTCAAGTTCCTACGGAAAGAAAAGGACATTGCTATGGCTAAGTTTGATATCTTACAAGCAGAGACGATGCGGCTTAAGTCTCAGTTGGAGATAGCAGAAAAACAATTGGACGAAGCTAAGTTAGCGTTGGCTGCTGAAAGAGATATATCAAAAGTAAGCATGGTAACAGTAAACGAACAATCTGACATTTTAAGGAAAGTTGAAACACTTAATGCTGTGACTGATAGCAACAGAATCCTTAGAGAAGAGCGCGATAGATTGACTGCTCGCGTAGAAGAACTCTCTGCATCAGCAAAACAGTTAGAAGAAAAATTAATACCACTTCAAGATAAGATTTCTGATATTACAGCGAAAAATGACACGCTGCATTCAGAAAATACGTCTTTGAAAGCGGATTGTGCTAGATGGATAACTAGAATGAATGCTTTCGTTGAAAGAGCAAACAAGACAAGCCCAGAAGATTGGAAGAGATTGCAAAACGAAAGAGATGCGCTTGCCAAGATGCTCACAAGTGAAAAAGAAAATGTCAAGAAGCTCAATGAAGAACTTGGATCTATTAAAATTGAAAAGACAAAACTAGAAGAACAGTATTCTGCATTGTCACGACAGCATAATAATATTGTCGAAGAAAACAAAAAATTAAGTGACGACTTACAAGTTCTCAAAGAAGATGTAACTCGCATAACCGAAGAACTGACGAAAGTTAAAGCCGAACTGGCTACTACTCTTGATAAAAACTCCAAATTAACTGAAGAACTTGCCAATCCTAATACTCTTAACGACATTCGAAATAAGGAAATGCAGATTAGAAAAATGGCTAAGAAATATAAAATTCAGTACGAAGAGTTAGTGAAAACAGTTGAAGACGAGAAGAAAAAGTCTGAAGGCGAAGCTGCAGCTGCTGGTGCTGCTCTAGCAGAAAGCGCTAAGAAAGTAGAAGATCAATTAAGCGAAATTCAAGCTCTTTTGGAAGCCGAAAAAACCAATAATGAGAAACTCAAACAAGAAATAGAGAATCTTAGAACTGATAAAGAGGACAAGGAAGAAAAAACAGAACAAGTTTTGAAGCACGCAAACTCGATGATTTGTCAACTTACAGAAAGCAATAATTCCTTAATTCGCGAGCTGGATGAATCACGTTCTAAAATAAAAACAATCGAACAGAGCACTCGTGATGAACAAGATGTGAGATTGGCTTTAATCAAGTCTCAGTACGAAGGCCGCCTCTCACGGCTGGATAAAGAGTTGAGCGAAGCGCAAGCTGAGAAAACACGTGAAGTGGAAGCTTTAATTCAAAAAGTCAACCTACTGCAGCGGCAGCTTGCAAGTCAGGCGTCTGCTTCGAAACAGCAAGCTACTACAGAGAAAGCTACCACTGACCCACCTACCGCCAACGTAAAACCAATGGCTTGTAAGTTTAACTCTATTTTTTGAATATTCTATTCTGAGTCTTAGCTAAAAATTACATTACTAACTTTCTAAATTACTTTATTTACTGGGCTGGTTTATCCATTTGGCTGCCAACTCTTCCCAGGCATAATACAAAAACTAGTGGGACGCTAGGGTTTTGGTGTATCGTGCTTGAAAGGCTCACTACCTGTCACCACTATACTCATGTTCCATTAATGTTAGTGGCCTCTGTATTAATGTTTGTGGCGTCAAGCAGCCCCGGATCTATGATTTTTTCGAACCGGGGCAAAACTTTATAGGCGGGCGCCCCCTCCCTTCAGTGTTTGAGAAAAACTGTTAAAACCTGGTTAAAACTGACAATTGAGTAGCATTTTTTTGTGACCCTTTGTGAAAATAATACGACGGGATTCCCCTGGCAGAAAAAAGATCACGCACATAACGCACGCGTTCAAAAAAATTACTTGATCTGTTAAAATACGTTCATAAATCATTAGAATGTGTTCAAAAACTAACTGGGCGTGTAGAAATACAAAAGTTTGTTTTTCAAACATATTATATTAAGACTCGATTACTAGATAAAAACCTATGAGGTTGTAGGAAAAGAGGCTTCACTTGTTCGATATTTCGAATACTTGTCTCAAGGATTTGGCGCCCCCATGAAGCTGAAGCTCCCTTAGATCCGGAGTTGGCGTCAATGTATGGATGGATGGTTAGTTTATTAAGCATGAACAGACATGGCAGTCAACAATTGGGAAACTTATAATGATAGCCAAATACATACAGGGTGTCAGGGACAGGTTATCAAAAACTGAAACCCTGAACTCAGACAATCATTCTGAATGACTTTTCAGTGGAATTTTCATCATGAAAATGTTATTTTTTTTAAGAATGTCTTGCTTTAAAATTAAATCATATATTCGAATACACCCCATTTCCCAAAAACCAACAATGTACATACATCGCATTCTGACAGCAGCGAGGATTCATTACGCAGTACATAGCGTAACACCAAAGTAGATAGATAAATAACGAAACTCTTAACGTTTCCGGGGAAAAAATATTTGTAGCCTTTAATAGCTACGGGTAGATTCCACCATTTCGTATTTGCTAAGCTGTGAATGCGGTTTTAGAAATAAAATGATGTTAGGTGTAGCACAACAGAGCGTACCGCCGAGCCGGCGCGGCGGCGAGACGCCGCTGGCGTCGATCCGGCCGATGGCGCAGGTGGGCCCGACGGCGCTGCTTGTCGCCCACACCACTGAGTACATGCCGGCCTCCTCGTCGCGACCCTTGCCGCGCGCCGCACTCGCCGCGTCCACCGCGCCACCAGAGTCTACTCAGGTTATTAACATTATTTTCATCTATATCAGAGGTTTCCAAACTTTTTTTGGGAACCTCTGACCACTTTCAAAATTTTGCTGCTTTCGGTGGACCCCTGCAGCTACATTTCTACCATATTCCTAAAACTCGACAAAAAATGTGAAGATTAGATCTAATTAAGAGAATTTGCGTTGCGGCTGAGTTTCAACCACGAATTAACAGTTTCGAAAAAAAAAGCGAGAATTGATTGGTTTATTCATTAATTGATTGTGCTGTGAGTGGATGTCAAAAAAGGAAAGGTGGCCAATCAAAACAGGTGATTCCATCCAACTTTACATTTTTAGGGTTCCGTAGTAATCTACGAACCCTTATAGTTTCGCCATGTCCGTCTGTCCGCGGGTTTCCTTAGAAACCCTTGGTACTACAGAGCTGAAATTTGGCATGGTCATACATATAAACTACGCCGCCAGAACTGTAGAGTAAAATCTTAGAATAAAAATTTTTTTCGGGTGTCTCCCATAGACGTGAAAGGGCGATGTTTTTTTTTCTCGCCTATATCATCAAATGGGGTGTCATAGGACAGATTTTTAAAAGACAAAAGGGGTTTACTATGGACGTTTTTCGATTCAGCACTCCGTTTGCGAAAAATTAATTTTTAAAGTGAAAATTTTTGTCAAACACAAGTGTCCCCCCCCTCTACCAGCTAAATGGTTGTTTCTAAAAATGTGAAAAAAATCACAGTGGTAGTATATACAACGAAATTAAAAGGAAAACTATCACACATAAGATGGCTCTTCAAGTTCGCGAGTAATAGTCGACCAAGTGCCAAACTTAGTTGGGATTCTGCTCGTAGAATTAAGAAGCCAGCTGCATATTTGAACCATGTTGCTACGGAACCCTACAATGCGCGTGGCCCGACACGCTCTTGGCCGGTTTTGACATCTTACTCACAGCACAAGGAGCATTTTAGTTTTGCACTATCGAAAACAGATAAATTTTTGTGGACCCCCGCTTATACGAATTGTGAACCCCCATTTTTTTGTCACACCAACGTAGACCCCCTTCGAGTCTCCCGTGGACCCCTGGGGGTCCACCTGGACCACTTTGGGAATCGATGATCTATATCCTTATTATCCTAACTAATATTTTAAACGTTAAAGTTTGTATGGATATTTGTTACTATTTCACGCTCAAACGGCTGGACTAATTTTGATAAAATTTGGTATGGAGGTAGCTGACACCCTGGATTAACACAATAAGCTACTTACTTAGTTTTCCCGAATTCCAAAAAAGCTAGTCATTCTATAATTTAAAACGGTTTTTCACTCAGTTTAATGAGAATGAAGATTCTTTATGCCGAATAATACAGCAACAAAGTTGTCACTATTCTTAGGAAACTATAAAAATAACAATTGCCCGTTATTTTTACCAGGACATGGATACAAGTGAAGCCGGAATGGGCAGCTCCGGCGCCAGTGATAGTACTGCACAACCTTCTTCGCACTCTCAGGCTCCGAAACAGGTACTTCATTATTTATCTTCCTAGATCTTAACCTTTACATCTTGAATTTTCCCTTGAAACTTAGAATAGAATAGAATAGAAAGAACTTTATCAAGTGAACCACATTATAATTAATTACAAGTAAAACATTACAATTAATTCGGAACACTTAAATGGCGCTGACTCAGCATTGTGCCACAGCTAGGCTGCCGCGCTGGTATTCTGTCAGAACCTACTAAAATTAAAAACTAAATCTAGAAATAAAAAATAAAAAGGTGTATGTGTGTGTGTATGTACACACACACATACTCAACTTAAAACTTTTCCTTAGAAAACTAAATGGGATTCCGACATTTTGACGAATAATTACAGTTAGAATTTGAATAAAGAACTTAACAAACATACATTTTT